>CAUYTI010138521.1:0-22299 GCA_963575145.1 Galago senegalensis
CAGCTACTTGGGAGGCTGAGGCAGGAGACTCGCTTGAGCCCAGGAGTTGGAGGTTGCTGTGAGCGTGATGCCATGGCACTCTACCCAGGGGGATAGCTTGAGGCTCCGTCTCAAAAAAAAAAAAAAAAAAAAGAAAAGAAAGAGGGAAGAAGGAATGGGTTAAAAACTGGTTAGTACTGTAGGATGTAGGAGCACAACCCTGCTGGGGACCTGTGAGGGACCACATAGGAACTCTTACCACTGGAGGACAGAGAAACTAGGGAACTTCCTCTCCGGCTCCCTTCCCTGTGTGAGAGTGGCCCCGGTGCTGGTCACTCTCTGACCCTTCTGAGTTGTGCCTGCCCTTGTGTAGGCAGCCTCTTGCTGTAGTGGACAGAGCCGGAGGCAGCGAGGTGAGAGGGATGCTGGGGCCCATCTGGAGTGGCATGCTGGCAATCATGTGGGAGCTGTCTACCACAGCTGTGTTGAAATCAGGCAGGCTGAGGTCTGGCACCAGGGGAACCTGCTATGGGTAACTGAGGTAACACTTGCGATCATACTGAGCCTAGCACAGAGTTTGGCCCAGTTGTCATTCATCCCACAAGTATTTACTGAACATTTTCTGTTTGTCATGCACTATTCTAGGCCTGGTGTGTAGGCGTGAATGAGATCCTTGTAGCTTACATTTTAGTGGTTGTAGATCAAGTGCAAATAAATAGCAATGCAGGAATCTATGAAAATGAGATTCCAACTGAGAATGTACAAGAACATGATGTACAATTCTAACATCAACTCTCAAAAAAGCACTAAGAAAGGAGTTGGTAGGGGGAGTCTTTAGTAAGGGTGATTGTAAGACTGTGAGGTGAGGTCTGCTTCCTTCCAGCTCAGCTTGAAAGAGAGAGTTCCAACGGATTGCCTTCTGCTATAGGAACTGAAAACCTGTTTCTATTATCCATTGCTGCCAAACAAAACACACCAGAACTTAGTGGTTTAAAACATTAACCACTTTCCTGTTCATACTTCTGTGAATCAAGAATGTGGCCAGTGCTCTGCAGGGATGGCTCAGCTCTGCTCCACATAGTGTCAGTTGAGCCATCTCAACTGGCAGTAGGGGAATCCAAGATTATCTTACCCATAAGGCTGGGGCCTCAGCCAAGATGGTGCACATTGCTCGGGGCTTGCTGGGAGAGCAGAGCCTCTCTCTTCTTAGGGTTGCTATCTGCACTCACTCAGATGTCTGGAGTCTCTGCACCAGCTCTTGGCTACAGTACCTCTGTTCTCCTCCACAGAGCATCTCTCCTTCTTCAGTAATCTATTCTGAAATTCTTTACATAGTGCCAGCTTCCTAGAGACACTATCATGTTTCCCCGAAAATAAGACACTGTCTTATATTCATTTTTTTTCAAGAAGACACACTAGGGCTTATTTTCAGGGGATGTCTTCCTCTCTGCACTGAAATGCATGGCGTGGCTATGCAGATACGCTGCACAGCCATGCCCATCACTAGGTGTTATTATCAGGGTAAGGCTTATTTTAACAAATGCATAGAAATCCTGCTAGGGTTTATTTTTTGGGTAGGTCTTATTTTCGGGGAAACACAGTAGTACAGGGAAGCTTTCAGCTCTTGTAACACTTAGGTCTAGAACTATCTTGGTATCTCTCTCTTGCCACGTTTCTCTTGGGCAAAGCAAGTCACAAGGCCAGTCCAAAAATCTCTTCCATTTGAGGACAGAGGGATGTGAGGAATGATTTTGGCCATCTCTGCAAACAATCTACTGTGAGATTGATATCACACTCATACCTGGAAGAGCTCAGTCAGACTGGATTGGGTTCTGCCTCCTAGTAGGGAAAGCCAGAAGGCAAAAGCAGAGTTGAGAATGATCAACTTCTGAACGTCAGTCTGAGGTGCTGAGTGGACCTACTTGCTAGTAAAACTATGTTAAAAAACAGCAATTTTTGAAATCTCTAGAAATGGTTCTAAGGTCATACAGCAAATGAAGAAACATGTAATGAATAAAATGTACTAAAACATAGGAAAGTGAGAGTCAGTGGTGTTTGAACCATGATTCACTCCCTTCTGCCCCTTCTTATCCAGGCACAGGGATAGCCAAGAACACAGGGCTCCCTCCCCTAACAGCTCCCGGTCAAGCCTGCCCTGATTTCCTAGAAGGGACAGGAAGTCAGTATTTCTCAATCTGCCCAACTGTCATTGCATAGGCTAAGTTCTAGGAAAGTGCAGTCAATTGGTGGGGGCTCCCTGTTTCTACCCAGCATAGGAGAGAGGCTCTACATGTGTTCTGGTAGAACACTGGGGTCCAGAGCACCTACCTATTCCTGGTTCATTCAGCACAGATGCCATGTTGGGAGAAGCAAGTCATGAAGATCAGAGGCTACAGCTGCACTCACTCCCCTCTGCTGGGCTCTAAAGCAGAGGTCCTCAAACTTTTTAAACAGGGGGCCAGTTCACTGTCCCTCAGACCGTTGGAGGGCCGGACTGCAGGCCCCGGGACAAGTCAGCTGCTAAGCAGGACAGGCAGCAGTGGCAAAAACACCCAGCGGACCAGATAAATGTCCTAGGTGGGCTGCATGTGGCCCACGGGCCGTAGTTTGAGGACACCTGCCCTAAAGCAATGAACACAATTGTCTCTACTACCCTTGTCCAGAGCATTGGTTCCTATTTTGCTAAGAGGAAAAAGCAGGCCAAAGAAACAGAGTTCAGAGCCCTTCCCCATGGAACTGACTTCATTTGTAACAGTGTGGCAAAGTTCAAGCCTAAAGAAGCCTAAACAATGGAGGGTGTAGTAAAAACATTAAAAGAAGACTGGCATATTCATTACAGATAGGAGGTAGTCAGTTTACTACAGAGAACCAGGTTAAGAATAACTCTCCTGAGGTCAGAAAAATATTCAAATACTGACCTTAAAAACTACCCCAGGAATAGATCCCAATTTAATTAAACTCTGTGAGGCAATTTATTCCCCATGGCATGGTTGTAAACAATAGAACAATCGTCTAGCAATAAGTGGAGCTTCATGGCTGGGTGTGATCAGGAAAAGAAACAAAGAGAGCCCTGCTAAAACCAGCATCATCTTAGGGTGGCAGGGAACATGCCTGTCAAGGATATGCTCTTCAAGGAGCAACATCAGAGGCCACACGCTGCGGGGGTGAAAAAGAGTTCACTAAAATATCCAGCCAGTCACTAAACAGACTAGCAAATAACAATAACAAGCCAGGGGGTAGGGGGAGGCCAGTACCCAAAGTTGATACACTGTATTCTGGCAGGACACAGGGCTCCTGCCTGTAATCCTAGCACTCTGGGAGACCAAGGCGGGAGCATCACTTGACATCAAGACTTCAAGACCAGCCTGAATAAAGTAAGACCTCATCACTACTAAAAATAGAAAAAATTAGCCAGGTGTTGTGGCGGGCACCTTAGTCCCAGCTACTCAGGAGGGTGAGGTAGGAGGATCACTCGAGCCCAGGTGTTTGAAGTTGCTGTGAGCTAGAGACTGAGGCCATGGAACTCTAGCCTGAGAGATAGAGTAAGACACAATCTCAAAAAAAAAAAAAAAAAAAAAAAATTCCAGTTTCCAACACAAATTGAGACATTCAAAGAAATAAGAAACTCTGACCAACACAGAGGGGGGGACGGTAAGCAGGCAACAGAAGTGCCCATGATAGTAAGCAGATGTGAGGGATTTCAGGCTTCAAAGCAGCCGTTATAAATATGTTCAGGGCACTAAAGGAAAACATGCTGAAAGTTGCAAAAGAGGGTAAAGTGACAATGCTTCATTAAACAGATAATATAAACAAACAGAAACTATATAAAAAAGGAGAACCAAATATAAATTATACAGCAGAAAAGTACAAAAGCTGAAAAAGAATGAAGGAACGAACAGAATCTAAGAGATTTGTGGGAAATACCAAGTATATCAACTCAAATGATGAGACTCTCCGGAGGAGAGAGGCAGAGCAGCAGAGTGGACAAATTACTTGAAGAGACAATGGCCAGACACTTCCCAGACTTGACCAAAAACAGGAATTTATATATCCCAGAGGCTTAACAAGCAATGATTACGATAAACTCAAAGAGATCCACAGCAAGACACATTATCAAACTGTTGGAAGACAAAGACAAAAAGAGAATGTTGAAAGAAGCAAGAGAGAAGTGACTCATCACATTCAAGGGACCCCGATATATTAATAGCAGATTTGCCATCAGAAATCACGGAGGCCAGAAGACCATGGATTAACATACTCAAAGTGTTCAAAGAAAAAAACTGCCAGCAAATAGTTTGGATGCCTTGTCCACCAAGCGGAACCAGAATAGTAAGCAGATACATTTCAAACAAATGCGCTAGGGCAGAATAGTAGGATTCACCAGAGAAGTGTCAGGCATCGCCAAAAGTAAGTAAGGAGACAGTTCGAGGCAGCTTACCTAGATGGGGACTGGCTGAGAGCAGGGAGAAGATCTTGAATTCAGGGAAACCGTGAGAGAGAAATCCCCAGGGCTTTTACAATCTTTAGGAGAACACAGGGCCCTGTCTAGAGATTGCACAGAGATGTTGCTCACAAAGCGAACCCAGGCTCGGCGCCTGTGGCTCAACCGGCTAAGGTGCCAGCCACGTACACCCAAGGTGGCGGGTTCGAATCCAGCCCGGCCCCGCCAAACAACAACGACAGCTACAACCAAAAAATAGTCAGGTGTTGTGGCAGGCGTCTGTGGTCCCATCTACTTGGGAGGCTGAGGCAGGAGACTCACTTGAGCCCAGGAGTTGGAGGTTGCTGTGAGCTGAGATGCCACGGCACTCTACCCAGGGGGCAGCTTGAGGCTGTCTCAAAAAAAAAAAAAAAAAAAAAAAAAAAAAAAAAAAAAATAGAACCCACATGGAATGAGATACCCAAGCCTATAGTAACCACTGCTGGGTGCCATTCTGAGGGCCTACACGCCAGGGATCTATAACCACAGGGCTACCGCTGTACTACTTTGAAGAGCAGAGAGGAGCTGGGATGCTCCATTGAAGCCCTGAGCAGGCCCCCTCCACCGGTGCAGGTTGCAGTTGAGACCTAGATGTGAGTGGTCCCCGTAGCTCCGTACTCATATTGCTAACCTGGGCGGGCCCCCGTCCTTTCTGGACAGAGTCCTATGGAGCCATTTTGAGAGTGTGAGGTAGGGCTGTGCCTTACCATGGGGTCAAGTTTGGGGTGATGCAGCTACAGCCACTACCTGGCCAAAGAAGGACAGAGAAACCAGGCTCTCTGAGCATACTCTGGACAATACCCAACACCCCACAGGGGCTTCTGTGGGCCCAAGACTCAAGTGAACCAAACTCCCCATAGCCCCACGCCATGCCACTTGCCTGAGCAGGGCCCTGCCGTCTGTGGGCACAGGCCAAGGGCAGCATTGTGAGAGCTGAATGCTGAGCTACACCCTGACCTCAGGCCAACTTTGAGGCAATATGGCTGCGGCTACCACCTGGTCAGAAACAGAAAGACTGGGCTCTCCAAAGCAAATGTGGGACAACACCCACCCACCCCATGGCTTTGGGACTGGAGACAGCTTGCCCAGCCTGTCTGCAGCTATCAGCAACACCAGCGGGACCCCTGCATCCTGGTAGGTTGTCCTGCCTACCACTCCTACTGCCACCACCCACATCACATCCCTTGCTCACACACCTGGCCCACCATACCCACTACTAACTCTGAGAAAGGCACCTGGAGGCCCAAGAATAGTCCCACCAGGACCCACTAACACTGGAGCCAACATAAGATGGTCTAGGGCCTGGCTTGGCACCTGTGGCTCAAGTGGCTAAGGCCCCAGCCACATACACCAGAGCTGGCAGGTTTGAATCCAGCCTGGGCTTGCCAAACAAAAAATAGCTGGGCATTGTGGCGGGCGCCTGTAGTCCCAGCTACCTAGGAGGCTTAAGCCCAGGAGTTGTAGGTTGCTGTGAGCTGTGACAGCACACCACCCTACCCAGGGTGACAGCTTGAGGCTCTGTCTAAAAAAAAAAAAAAGATGGTCTAGGGCCTAAAAACAAGTACACTCAGCCTGCCACCACTGGGGCCAGAAGAACTGGTTCATTAGGTGTCTAAGTCTCCAGAAAAACTTCACCACAGCCTCAACTAATAATATACCCTATGTCACCAGGGAAACCACAGACACCACTGATCTTGTGTACTGCCAAATAAATCATACAGAGATCATGTTACTGCAGGCACCCAAACTCAGAGCTAAAGTGTCCTACTCAGCCAACAATATACTATACATATTCATCTTCGGGACAAATACCATCCCCCATGAAAGCAATTTCAAAAAAGTGGAAAAAGTCACTGCTAGGCCAGATGTGAAGATATCAACTGAAGGACATAGGAGACATGAAACAGCGAGAAAATACGACCCCAAAAGACCACAGCAACTGTCCAGCACCGGATCTCAGGTCCCATTCCAATGATTCCAGGGTTGAGGTGTGGTCTCCAGTCTCCCACAGTCAATTCTGGTCTCATGGTTGCACTTCTTTGGCCATGACCTCCAGATCACATACAGCTTGGGCCATTCACCAGCCCCACCTGCTTAGTTTCCCTAGAACCTTCTAAGGGGCCCTTATGTGTGTGTGTACAGGAGTCAACACACTGGTCAACACAGTGGTTGCAAGTTCAGTGAGGGGAGGGGTATGCTGTGCTATGCACATAATTTAACAGCAAGGAACAGAGATCCTTGGCCAAGAAGAGCAGGAACATTTTGAGCATCCCTCACAGGCCCCTTTCTGACTGAGAACACTGGCTCCCTGCCTTCTTTTCCAGCCTGGGGCCAAGAAGGCCCCAAAGAGAGGATTTTAGACTGCTCAGGCTGCCCCAGAAATGCATGACGCAGGAGTCACGGCAGCTCTTCCTAAAGCAGACCCTATGCCCTGGCATCTATGCCAGATGTCTATACCTTCACACATTCTGATGTTCCAGAAATGAGGGTCACCGCAGGGCACAGTGGTGCCTCCCTGACAGGGGTGAGCTTCAACGTCTCTCTCACTTGCTCGCTTCACTCTCACTCCCAGCATTCTGAGCTGGCTACAATGTAAAATGTGTACGCTTCAGAGGATGCTATTAAGAAAGTTAAAAGACAAGCTACAGCAGGGTAGAAAATAGTTACAAATCATACATCTGGTAAGAGTCTGGCATCCACAGTATACAAAGTGCTGTTAACACCCTGACAACAAGAAGACAACCACCCAAACTGAGTAACAGGCAAAGCATCTAAACAGACATTTCACCAGAGAAAATACACAAACAGGCTCGGTGCCTATAGCTCAACCGGCTAAGGCACCAGCCACATACACCTAAGGTGGCGGGTTCGAATCCCCAGCCCGGACCCACCAAAACAACAATGACGGCTGCAACCAAAAAATAGCCAGGTGTTGTGGCGGGCACCTGTGGTCCCAGCTACTTGGGAGGCGGAGGCAGGAGACTCGCTTGAGCCCAGGAGTTGGAGGTTGCTGTGAGCTGTAAAGCCACAGCACTCTACCCAGGGGGACAGCTTGAGGCTCTGTCTCAAAAAAAAAAAAAAAAAAAGAAAGAAAATACACAAACAGTGAGTACACAAAGAGATGCTCAATGTCAATGTCACTGGCCATCAGAGAAATGTTAATCAAAACAATAGTACTTTATACCTACTATATGGCTATAATGAAAAAGTCATATAATAACAAGTATTGGCAAAGATGTGGAGAAATCATGACCCTCACATACTGTTGGTCAGAATGCAAAATAGTGCAACCACACTGGAAAATAGTCTGTAATTTTCTCAAAAAGGTAAACATTTTACCATGTAACCCAGAAGCTACACCTCTATGCATAAACCCAAGAGATACGTTCACAAAAAAAAAAAAATGATCGTAGCAGTAGCATTACTCATAATAGCCAAAGGGTGTGCACAGCTCAAATGTCTATCAACTGATGAACAGATACACAAAATGCCACCTATCTGTACAGTAAAGTATTATTTATCTATAAAAAAGAAAGTACTAAAACTTGCTACAACATATATGAACTTTGAAAACATACTAAATGCAGGAAGCCAGTCACAAAAGGCTATAGGTCATAGGTTTCATTTACCTGAAATGTGCAAAACAGGCAAATCCATAAACACAGACAACAGATGGGTGGTTGCCAAGCACTCGGGAGAAGGGGTGTCGGAGTGACTGCTTAAAGACTGGACAGGGTTTACTTTTGAGGTGATGAAAACGTTCTGGAAATCAATAATGGTGATGGTTTATAGTATAACACACTAAATGTTACTGAAATGAAAACTTTAAAACAGTCAAAATGGTGAATTACATGCTATGTGACTTTTATCACAATTTTTAAAAAATGGAAAGTGATAACAGCAGATGGCAACCAGGATGCAGACTGACGGGAGGAGGCCACGTGCCGTCTGCATGATGAACAGACAACAGGGCTAGGAGCTACCGTGTCAAGTACTGAAAGCTTAAGAAGAGCTGTTTTTATATAAAGAAAATTATTTCAAAAAAGAAAAATAAAGGAACTTACTTCTTATACATAAAAATAAATCTAAGAAGAAATAAAAAAGAAATTTTTTTTTTCAGAGAAAGAGTTCCCAACTGACCAGAAGAAAGTGGATCTTCCCCTCACCTCTTCCAGGGCTGACAGCTGTGAGCAGAGGTTTGTGGTCACTCATTTTCTCCTGCCTCTGCCTGTGAGAAGCCAGTTCCAGTTCCTTCTTTGCTAGCAGCTTGCCAGATGGGTAGAACAGGCCAACAGTCTGTGTGCCCATGTTCCTCTTAGTCTCAGCATCAGATTTAGGCAAAAGAAGATTTAGGGAATGCCAGGCAGATCGGGGCTGTGAGCAAGTCAGAAAACATTTTTAAAAATTAGAATATAATGTAATTAGTCCTCCGTTTCATTCATAGAAAATAATTCTAATCAGAATGAAAAATATCTCCAAAAAAGTCCACTTTGAAGGAGTTTTCCAGCTCTTCCCTCATCTTCCTTGCTGCTATCTTTCTCAGCAACTATCAGACTGATCCATGAAAACCCCTTGGCCATTTCCTGTCTGAAATTTAGCAAATCAAGGGGTGTTTCCTGGCCTGCCTGAGGCCTAGAAGATATCTACCCTTTCATCTCTATGATCTATTGGAACACAGACTACACCACTCATGCACATGTAACTAAGAGGTAACAACATTTTCTCTAATACACTGCCCTGCATCTGAAGCTGGAAGCTGAGAGGACTACCATGTAAGGTTGTTTGGGTGGTGCACTGCACATCACTGTGTCAAAAGTAGCATCAAGCTGGACACCATGTATTTGCACACGCAGTAGGAGAATTTTTCCATGAGAAGAAAGGAAATGTCTACCAAACATAGTATGTTATAAGCAATTTCCAACAGATAGCAGTAAGCATCTGGGGAAAAGAACACCTTCCTTTCACTGCACGTGGCTAGGCAGGCCCCAGGATCTAAGTCGTTCCACCTGGGTTTAAGAAGGCCACAAACCCCATAAAACCATATGCACAGTGCTGAGTGCATATGCTTTCTATCAAACAATTCAATCAAAATTCAAATTTTATAATGAAGAAATAAGAAATCTTTATCCAGCTTAGAGAAATTCATAAAACTCTGACAAAGCTTGTTGTTAGAGCTTTAGTGCTTCTGAAAAATTACTGTGTCAGATTTTCTTCAAACTATGCCCAGCTGTCATAAATGGCAAAAAGCAGTCTTAAATACCTAAGTTTTCTAAAATACAAAAGGCTAGGGGAAAGAGTTGTTGGAATGTTACATAAGAAATTCGAGGTAAGTAGTCTGGGTACATGTAGCTCTGAGGTTAGAATGCTGGCCCTGGCTCGGCACCTGTGGCTCAAGCAGCTAAAGTGCCAGCCACATACACCTAAACTAGCAGGTTTGAATCCAGCCAGAGCCCGCCAAACAACAATGATAGCTGCAACGAAAAAACACCCAGGCGTTGTGGCAGGTGCCTGTGGTCCCAGCTACTTGGGAGGCTGAGGCAGGAGACTCGCTTGAGCCCAGGAGTTGGAGATTGCTGTGAGCTGTGATGCCATTGCACTCTACCCAGGGGGACAGCTTGAGGCTCTGTCTCAAAAAAAAAAAAAAAAAAAAAAGAATGCTGGCCCTGTGCACCAGGGGTGGCAGGTTCAAACCTACCCTGACCTACTTATCACACAGAAAAAAGAACCACCACCACCGAGGAATTCAAGAAAAGTACATTCTATCCCGTGTATTTTAAATCCACTTCTCCCTATGGCATGATGTCCATTGCCTTGCAAATGCAATTAGAACTCATTCAACTATAGACAAAATGCATATTTAGATCTTTGATTCAAGTAGAAATCATTTGGTGTTTCAAAACTAAACTGACTAAATATATTTACAAAGCTAGCTGGACCTCCCTGTGAAAGGCCTAACTGTCCTGGCTCTTCTAGGTTGCTTCACAGGGTAGAGAACACAAATCAGAGTCACATCCTTCCCCGGGACACCAGTTCCTACTGCAGGGGAGGTCTTACCTCAGAAAAAGGACGCGGCTCCCCAGCACGAAAAGCCAGGCCGCTGCCCAAGCTCAGTCTCCCAGAAGACTTCACATAAATACCACAGGAGCCACAGAATCGGGCAGACAGGTGGTTGCTGGCCCCACATTGAGGGCAAGCAGAGTAGCCAGAAGGAATCCCGAGCTAGAGGATAAAAAACATTTTCTTTTCATGAATATTAGAGTTATAATTTTCCCTTATACTCTCATACCAGACATTCTCTAGCCATCAAAATAACAAATACCCAATACCCTCTGACCAAAACTTCTACCTTCTAAAATTTATCTTACAGATGGACAAGTAAAAAAAAAAGTATATTCCATGTCATCCCCTGCAGCATCATATTATAGAAGACATCACTGGGAACAAACTGCATGTCCAGCTATAGGGGACAGCCTGGGTCTATCAGTACACAGACAATGGACTATCACAAAGCCTCTGGAAAGAATGAGGAGGTTATTAACAAGATATAATGCTAGGCAAAAAGAACTGGATCAGAGCTTACAGTGAGTACCAGTTTACTTATCAAGACTGGGTATAGTGGCTCACACCTGTATTCCTAGCACTTTGGGGGGCCCAGGTGTGAGGATCGCTTAAGGCCAAGTGTTTGAGACCAGCCTAGGCAACAAAGCAAGACCTCCATCTCTACAAAAAATAGAAAAGAACATTTGGGTATGGTGGCACACACCTCTAGTTTCAGCTACCTGAGAAGCTATGGCAGGAGGATCCCTTGAGCCTAGGAGTTCGAAGCTGCAATAGCTATGATGGTTCCACCACACCCTAGCCTGGTGACACAGCAAGACCTGTTTCAATCAATCAATGCATCAAATAGCTCAACGAACACCTCAGGAACTGGGTGTCAGCAACTGCTGCTGGAATGCGGAACTATGGGACTGAGATAAGAGGAAGACTTGTCACTAGATCTTTTTTATTTATTTGCCCGTGCTTCTCAGATAAATATATAAATAATTCTGAGTGTTTTACTTAAAAGGTAGAAAAGCCAGCCAGGCACAGTGGCTCACATAGAATCCTAGCACTCTGGGAGGCCAAGGTGGGTAGACTGCCTGAGCAAGAGCAAGACTCCCATCTCTAAAAACTATCCCCCGAACATTGTGGCAGTGCCTGTAGTCCCAGTGACTCGGGAGGCTGAGGCAAAATGATCACTTGAGTCCAAGAGGTTGAGGTTGCTGTGAGCTATGATGCCATAGCACTCTAGCCAGGGTGACAAAGTGAGACACTGTCTCAAAAAAAAAGTAGAAATGCCAAATGAATGTAAAGGTCTGACCTCAAAGAAATGCAAATCAAAACAACAAGAGAGACCATTCTCAGTGTAGGAAAATTATCTCTCTGTCCAGATTCTTAAGCAAGAAGTGATTTCTGCAAGCCTTGGAACAGACGAGCTCCCTCTAGGCTAGTGGTGGAGGGCTCCACAGAAAGAGGTAAGGTTTTAAAACACCCACCTGGTTCCATGCCAGTCGCACAAGGACGCCTCCCTGAGATTCCCCCACCACACCTGGAGGAGGAAATGGTCCCTCCTTTCTGTTTTTTGTTTTTGTGGGGTTTTTTTTTTTTTCAGTTTTTGGCCAGGGCTGGATTTGAACCCGCCAGCCTTGGTGTATGTGGCCGGTGCCCTAACCACTTAGCTACAGGCACTGAGCCAGGTCCCTCCTTTCTGAGCAGGTGGAGGAAGGGCTTTATCTCCACTGCACAGCGGCGTGAACGAAATAGCATTTACAAGCAAGACCAATTCTCTACTCTCCGATCTCCTTCCCAATCCAGAAAAGATAAAAAGCCCCCAAACAATACATGCCCTGGAAACACAATCTTTTCTTGCCCACAGGAGTAGAACTCTGATGGGCTTCACCAAGTAATACAAAGAGCATCCATTCCTTTACACAGATCACAGGAGGTCAACAAAACCGACGCTTCACACATCCTGATATTCTGCAATACCTTCACTATGCCAGTCTGTTGTTGATGCAATAGAACAATATTAATGAATAAAGGAAACAAAGAGCTATGAGCTACCCAAGGTATCAAGACGGAGGCTTATCTTCTATCCTTTGGGTTTTGGTTCCCATATGGAAATCTCTCACCAGCACTGCCTGTAGGATACTCCTACAACAGGCATCCTAGGAAGGTAATCCCAGTAAGAGATTTTCTCATTTCCCCAATGGGGATGGTAGTCACCGTGACTGTTACTTGGTCACCTACTACAGACAGGTACTGTTCTAGCCCTGTCCCCACCTGTGAGGAGGGACCATCATCTTCCCTGTCACAGAGAAGGGCAGTGGGGCACAGAAAGGGTAAGACTCGGGATTTGAAACCGGGCCATCTCATTTTAAAGCTCTTTCTTCTCCACAACTCCACACTGGCCCTTTAATACAACAGATGAAGTTGAATCAATGAATCTGAATCAATGAATCAATGAAAAACGGATTCAACTGAAAACTGAATGCATAGCAGTTGTGCAATTTATTCCGTATGTAATATAAAAAATGTGCACACTAGGGAAAACATTTGCTAATGGCAATTTTCTCTCAAAGATGGACTTTTTTATGAGACAGTTTCTTACTCTGTTGCCTCAGTCTCCCAAGTAGCTGGGACTACAGGTACCCGCCACTATGCCCAGCTAATTTTTCTATTTTTAGGAGACATGGAGTCTCACTCTTACTCAGGCTAGTCTTGAATTCCTGAGCTCAAGCAATCTACCCACCTTGACCTCCCAGAGTGCTAGGATTACAGGTGTGAGGTACCATGCCGAGCCAAAGGACATTTTAGTTAACTTTATTTCCCCAATTATATCCTGTTCTGTTTCAGGGCCCACTCAGTTATTCTAAAACAGACTTTGTTTTAGAGTAGGTTTTAGAACAGGTCACACAAGCCCCCAACATCCAGAATCCTGGGCATGGAGACCTCTCTTTGTGTACATTTACCCTTATTTCTACGCAATTAGAGGCAACTCCTTTAGGTAAATTGAAGGAAAAGTTCTTTGAAAACTTGTGATATATTTCAATTATCACACTCTTCAAACCTTTCACTGAAATGCATCTGTTGGCTGGGCACCCGTAGCACAGTGGATACAGCACCAGCCACATACACCAAGGTGGTGGGTTTGAACCCAGCCCAGGCCAAGTAAACAACTGCAACAAAAAAAATAGCCAAGCCTTGTGGCAAGCACCGATAGTCCCCGCTACTTGAGAGGCTGAGGCAAGAGAATCACATGCTACTGAGGGCAACATAGTGAAATTCTATCTCAAAAAAAAAAAAAAAAGAAAGAAAGAAAGAAAGAAAAAAACAAATAAAGAAATGCATCTATTCAAGCAGATTTTTTTTTTGCCTGGCCTGGGACTGAACCCGGCACATGGGGCCGGAGCCCTACCCTTTTAAGCCACAGGCGCCACCCCTCAAGCAGATTTTTAACATAACATTGCTTTAAAGAAAGAAAAGTTATCTTACCACATCATATTAATGCTGAATAAGCAAAATTTTAAAAAAAGACATAAGGCTATCAGAGTAAATATGTATCATTACTTCTGTGCCACTTCAGTAATAAATATCGTTGTGACATCTCAACTTCAATATTCAGACAGAAACACAATTATTAAAACAAATTCAATTTGGGAATCAGACCCAGAAACAATTATCTTGCTATTTATAGAAGAAGTTCAAAATGCCCAAAGAAAGGATATATGAGAAAATAAATCTTCTGCTTGGCATTTAACTTAAATCTATCAGCAAGTTCATTCCAAAAACTCCACAAGTTCCACTGTTTTCTATTTTTATGTGTTCTCAACCTCACTGTTACTCTCTCCAGTGCCCTGGAAAATTACAGGTGTCATTTCATGGTGGGAGAATGATTAAGAGTCCGAAACCAGGCTCGGCGCCTGTGGCTCAAGTGGTTAAGGCGCCAGCCACAAATACCTAAGGTGGTGGGTTAGAATCCAGCCCAGGCCCACCAAATCCACCAAACAACAATGATGGTTGCAACCCAAAAATAGCCGGGCGTTGTGGCAGGTGCCTGTGGTCCCAGCTACTTGGGAGGCTGAGGCAGGAGACTTGCTTGAGCCCAGGAGTTGGAGGTTGCTGTGAGCTGTGAAGCCACAGCACTCTACCCAGGGGCACAGCTTGAGGCTCTGTCTCAAAAAAAAAAAAAGAGTCTGAAACCACATTACCAGACAAATAACGTCAACAACAGATACCCTGTCATATCAGGTTTGAAAAGAAATGCATCTGTTCAAGCAGATTTGGGGGGGGGGCCCTGGGTTCGAACCCGCCACCTCAGTGTATGTAGCTGGTGCTGTATCCACAGGTGCCAATATCATATCAGGTTTGATTTTGGAACATATGTGTTTTCTGATTGAAAACACACTGCATTAGTATATGTTTAGTCTCAGTTCTGAAAAAGAATTACATATTATGTAATAAAAACCATCTTTTCAAGAAACTATACAGATTTTTCCTTCTGGTGATGGTGGATTAAAAATACCAAGGAGGGAGGGTATTTGGGGGGATCTCACCTAATGTGCATGATGCAATGGTACATTTCAAACACACTGAGAAATGAGGATAATAGTGATAGATGTGTTACTTAGTTCAATGTAAACATTTCACACTGTATATCAAAGCAGTACACTGAACCCCATAAATGCATCAATGCACAAAGTTATGATTTAATAAAAAATAGTAATAAATAAAAACATACCAAATTACTCCCACATAGAAAACAAGTAAAAATATGCTCATTAATACATGAAGGCAGTGAAGAATGAAGAGAAGTTGGTATGTTTTTGTAGCAAATATACACAGGAGGAAAAGAGCGGAGTTAGAGCCCATCTCCAGGGCTCTAAGTCTGGGGGGATAGGGCAGCACACACAGTGTGTATCAAGTGGTGGGCAAAAGCAGCATTTCTGGCCAGGAGAACCAGAAAACTGAAACTGAGGAATCTTTGGCTGCTGAAGAGGTAGGTGCTCCCAGAAAGAAAAAAGACAGGGAGGGAATTCTCAAATTCTGTATTCTCACATCTCTTACTGACCCCTGAACAACATATATACAGAACAGATTCAAAGCAGATCAGCTAAAGACAAAATATCTGAAGGGGGACCAAACTCTCTGCTTCCTCCACCAAAACTTTTTCCTGGGTGTTAGTACACTGGAGAATTTTAGATTGTATCCTATCATCATGAATGTTAGGCTGGGATGCTTTTAGATTGTTGCAATTCTTTGATGAATAGTAACTGGGTTTTTCTGTTGTTATTTGTTTATTTTGCTTTAGCAAGTAACAATATTGAGTGGCCATAAAGTTTGTATGCAATTTAAAAATAGTGTGCGATGTTAAGCTGCACACAAATTTTATGGACACCTTGTATGTATGCCTGATTTGGGGAATGCACTGCCTGGAAGCAACCAGAACTAGTGCCTCTCAAAAGAAAAGAAAATTAACTTAGTGCAAGTCTAAAATGAATCAGATGTTGCAACCAGCCAACCAGAATTTTAAAGCACCTATTCTCTCCACAAAGAATAAAAAGATAAGAAATCTCAGCAAAGAAAGTAGAACACTAAAAAGAGAAACAAATGAAAATTCTGAAAGAGAAAAAGATAATATTTGAAATAAAATATTTATTCAATGAACTTAATTGCCAAAAGGTGATGATAAAAGCAAAGTGAACTTGAAGATCAACAGAGCTCATACAATGTGTTGAGAGAAAAAAAGATTTAAAAATTGACCAGAGGCTCAGTGCCTGTGGCTCAAGTGGCTAAGGCGCCAGCCACATACACCTAAGGTTGTGGGTTCAAATCCAGCCCAGGCCGCTAAAACAGCAATGACAGCTGCAACCAAAAAATAGCTGGGTGTTGTGGTAGGCACCTGTGGTCCCAGCTACTTGGGAGGCTGAGGCAAGAGACTCACTTGAGCCCAGGAGTTGGAGGTTGCTGTGAGCTGTGATGTCACGGGGCACTCTACCCAGGGGGACAGCTTGAGGCTCTGTCTCAAAAAAAAAAAAAAAAATGGACCAGAATGTCAGAGACCTAATGTATTAGATAGTATTGAACAATTCAACAGATGTTTGTATGGAATCCCAGAAGGAGAGAAGAAAATGAATGAGGTAGAAATCATGGATAAACAACTCCCAAATCTGGTGAAAGAGAAAAATTTAATTATAGGCAGTCCTTGAGTTACAAAATTCCAACTTACATACAACTTGCACTTAAGGATGGAGGCGAATACAGATAATAGGTAAATGCACTGTCCCAGCTTACATACAAATTCAACTTAAGAACACACCTACAGAACCTGTCTGGTTCATAACCCAGCGACTGCCAGAATAACTGCGGAAAAGCTCACTCTGAGACGCGTGATAGCCAAACTGCTGAGAACCAACAATAAGGAGCAGCTAGAGGAGAATGACACATCCCACACACGGAAATGCCACCTGATTCCAACACGCCTTCTGAGCAGAAACCATGGGGCCACAAGAATGTGGAACACCTTTTAAGTTCTGAAAGAAAATTGTTTGAATGGATATGATATGAGAAAGAGTCTCAGATCCTCAGAAACAAATTAAGAATAATAGAAATAATAAATACTGGTGTGAATACAAAAAAACTAGTTTTTATCTTTTTGGGTTTTTTCCTCTGAACTTCTTCCTAAACCAAGTAATTGTTTAAATCAGAAATTACAATCATAGGGCTTATATTATAGGTGTAATATTTGTACCTATAACATAAAGGATGGAGGGAGGAATATAAACCTATATAGTGACCAGATTTCTGTATTTTACCTGAGTTGGTACAATAATAACTAAATAGACTATGAAAAGTTAAAGATGTATATTATAACCACTAGGGTAACTACTTAATAATGCCAAGAAATACAGATAAAAGGCTAAAGAAAAATTAAATAGAATTCAAAAAATATTCAAATAGCCCCCCAAAGCAGAAAATTAGGAAGAGGAAACAAAAAAAATAAGTAGAAGTCATTTTAAAATGGCAGCTCAAAATCCAATCATGTCAATAATTCCATCAAACTTTGATAAACAAATGTTCACTTAAAAAGCAGAGATGGTGGCTCAGTGCCTGTGGCTCAAGCGGCTAAGGCGCCAACTACATACACCTGAGCTAGCAGGTTCGAATCCAGCCTGGGCGCGCCAATCAACAATGACGGCTGCAACCAAAAAATAACTAGGCGTTGTGTGGCAGGCGCCTGTGGTCCCAGCTACTTGGGAGCCTGAGGCAGGAGAATCACTTGAACCCAGGAGTTGGAGGTTGCTGTGAACTGTGATGTCATAGCACTCTACCCAGGGCAACAGCTTGAGGTTCTGTCTCAAAAAATTAAAAAAAAAAAAAAAGCAGAGATGGTCACATGGGTTTTAAAAAAGAAAAAAAATACCTATATGCATTCAATAGACAAGTACCAGCCATATATACGCTGAAAGTAAATCTTTAGAAAAAAATATTCCATGTAAACAGTAAAGATAGAAGGCTTTTTTATCAATAGAGGATAAACAGTTTTCAGGAAAAAATTTATTACCAGAGATGTGGAGGGACATTTTATAACAGAAAAAGTTAAATTCATCAATAATGTTTTTTAAATTAATAAATAAAAACAGTATACATTTATGGTGTATACAACATGAAGGCTTAGTACATGGATTGTGAAGACACTTAACACATGTATTACCTTATATAATACCACTTTTTTTGTGGTGAGAACACTTAAAATTTATTCTCACCAATTCTCAAATATAAAATACATTGTTTTTAAATGTAGTCACCATGATATGCAATAGATCTCTTGAATTTATTCCTCCTAACTGAAATTTTGTGTTTTTTTTGATCAATATTACCCCAACTCCCCAACCCCCAGACTCTGATAATCATCATTTTACTCTTGGCTTCTATGAGTTCAGTGCTTTTACACTCCACATATGCTAGATTTGTCTTTCTGTGTCTGGCTTATTTCACTTAAAACAATGTCCTTCAAAAAATAAAAATGAAAATAAATTAAATTAAAAAATAAAATAAATTAAAAAAATCTTTGGGTCCAAAAAAATAATAATAATGTCCTCCAGGTTCATCCATGTTGTTACAAATGACAGGATTTCCTTCTTTTTAAAGGCTGAATCTTTTCCATTGTGTATTGATATCATATTTTCCTTTTCCATTAATCTATTGATGGACACAGGCTGTTTCCACATCCTGGCTATTATGAATAGCGTTACAGTGACCACGGAACTGCACATCTGTTTGACATACTGACCTCATGTCCTCTGAATGTGGATGCAGCAGTGAGACTGTGCATCATAAGGAAGCTCTACATTTAAATACTGGAGGAACCTCCCTACCGCTTTCCATAACAATCATCCTAACTTACACTCCTATCAACAACACGCAAGGGTTCCCTTTTCTCCACATCCTCACTATTACTTATTATCATTTGTCCTTCTGATAACAGCCATTCTAATCATGTGAGGCAATACCCCACTGTGGTTTTAACTGCATTTCTCTAAAAATTTAGTGATGTTGAGCACTTTTTCATATTCCTATTGGTCATTAGTATGTCTTCCTTTGAGAAATGCCTATTCAGGTCTTTTGTCCATTTTTGAAGATCTGGTTATTTATTTTCTTACTTTTGAGTTGAGTTCCTTATATGTTTTAGATATTAACACTTCACTGGCTGTAGGGTTGCAAGTATCTTCTCCCATTCTATAGGTTGTCTCTTCACTCTTTGATTTGCAACCTTTGCTATGCAGAAGACTTTTAGTTTGATATTAATCCCATTTGTCTATTTTTTGCTTTTGTTGCCAGTGCATTGGGGGTCATATCCAAAAAACCATTGCCCAGACTAATGTCATAGAGCTTTTCCTCTAGAAGTTTTTCAGTTTCTTGTCCTATGCTTCTCTCTAATTCATTTTGAGCTGGTTTTTGCATGTAGTGTGACAAAAGGGTCTGATTTTATTCTTCTGCAGACACATATCCAGCACCACTTATTACAGAGACTATCCTTTCTGCATGGTGTTATTCTTGGCACCTTGGTTGAAAATCAGTTGAAAGTCTGTGGATTTATTTCTGGGTTCTCTATTCTGGTCCATTGGTCTGTATGTCAGGTTTTATGACAAAACCATGCTGTTCTGATTACCACAGGTGGAGCAACCCTAATCTGAAAATACAATGTTCAAGATGCTCTAAAATCCAACTTGACTTGAGGTGATAGATCAAAATGCGGTCAAGACTTTGTTCCATGCACAAAATTATTTAAAATATTGTATAAAATCACCTCACACTATGTGCACGAGGTGTATATGAAAGTTAAATGACTTTTGTGTTCGAATTTTTGTCCCATCCACAAGATATCTCATATATGTAAATATTCCAAAATCCAAAAAGATATCTAAAATCTGAAACACTCTAGCCTCAAGCATTTCAGATAAGGAATTCTCAGAAGTTTTGTATATAGTTTGTAATAGATCAAAAGTGTGATGCCTCTGGCTTTGTCCCTTTTTAGTTCAAGATTGCTTTGGCTATTTGGGGTCTTTTGTGCTTCCATATAAATTTTAGGATTTTTTTTTCTATTTCTGTGAAAAATGTCAGAAATTTTGATAAGGATTTCACTAAATCTGCAGATATCCTTGGGCAGCATTAACACTGTAACAATATTAATACTCCCAATCCATGAACATGGGATGAGATAGCTTTCCATTTGTAGTCATCCATCATGCAATGATGTTTCAGTCAATGATGGACAACCTGCACTACAGCAGTCCCATAAGATTATAACAAAGCTGCAAATTCCTATCACCTTGTGACTTGTATCACAGTTGCTCACAGTATTCAATACAGTAACAGACGGTACAGGTTTGTAGCCTAAGAACAACAGGCTAGACCGTTCAGCGTACGTATTTAGTAGGCTATGCCACCTAGGGCTCTGAAAGTACTAGACACCCTGTGATGTTCATACAGTGATGAAAACAACCGATTTCTCAGAATGTATCCTTCTTGTGAAGTAATGCATAATTGTATTTGAGTCTTCAATTTCTTTCATCAATGTTTTATTATTTACAGAATACAAGTTTTTCACTTCCTTTCATCTCCTATAGTTGGAGGATTTCTTTTTTTTGAGACAGAGCCTCAAGCTGTCCCCGTGTAGAGTGCCATGGCCTCACAGCTCACAGCAACCTCTAACTCCTGGGCTCAAGCGAGTCTCCTGCCTCAGGCTCCCAAATAGCTGGAACCACAGGCTCCCACCACAACGCCCGAATATTTTTTTGGTTGCAGCTGTCATTGTTGTTTTTGCGGGCCCAGGCTGGATTCAAACCCACCACCTTAGGTGTATGTGGCTGGCGCCTGAGCCACTGGAGCCACAGGCACCGAGCCTAATTGGAGGTTTTAATACCCCTTTATTAGAATTTGCTAGAACAACTAGACAGAAACCAGTGAAGATATAGAAGATCTGTCAACATTCCACTTTAACTCAGTTGATATTTATAGGATACTAGATTCAACAATAACAGAACACATATTCATTTCAAGTACACCTGGTATGTTTTCCAAGTTATATCATATGCTGGACCATAAAAGAAATCTCATTAATTTAAAATAACCGAAATCATACAGAGTATACTCTATAACCATAACAGAATTAAATTTTAAATCAATAACAGTAAGATAACTCGAGAAAGTTCACATATGTGAGAATCATTTTTTGTTGTGGTGTTGTTTTTTTTCTTGTTTGTTTGTTTTGAGACAGAGTTTCACTCACTTTGTTACCCTTAAGTAGAGTACTGTGGTGTCCCAGCTCACAGTAATCTCAAACTTTTGGGCTTAAGCAACACAGACACCTGCCACAATGCCTGGCTTATTTTTTTTTTTTTTTTTTAGAGAGGAGGTCTCGCTCTGGCTCAAGCTGATCTCAAACTAGTGAGCTTAGGCAATCCACCTGCCTCAGCCTCCCAAGTACTAGGATTACAGGCGTGAGTCACCATGCCTAGCCCATATTTGAGAATTAAACAACCAATTCATAACATGTCATAGGTCAAAGAAGAAATCATAGAGAAATAAGATTGCTTATTAAGGTTGCTTTGAATTGAATTATAATGAAAATATAATTCAATTACATTGCTTATTAAGGTTTCTTTGAGGCTCAGTGTCTGTGGCTCAAGTGGCTAAGGCGCCAGCCACATAAACCTAAGATGGTGGGTTCAAATCCAGCCCGGGCCTGCCAAACAATAATGACGGCTGCAACCAAAAAAAAAATAGCCGGGCATTGTGGCAGGCGCCTGTAGTCCCAGGTACTTGGGAGGCAGAGGCAGGATACTTGCTTGAGCCCAGGAATTGGAGGTTGCTATGAGCTGTGATGCCACAGCACTCTACCCAGAGGGACAGCTTGAGGCTCTGTCTCAAAAAAAAAAAAAAAGTTGCTTTGAATTGAATTATATGTAAGATCGCAATTAAGGTTGCTCTGAATATAAATATGTGGGATGCTGCTAAAGAAGTTCTTAGAGAAAAAATTTTTTTTATTGCTTTCCATAAAAGCAAGGCCATTTCTTCCTATTCCTCTTATTCTTTTTCTTTTTTTAATTAAGTCATTTGTACATAGATCATAAATACATTTATGCCATTATGGGATTTAATGTGTTGATTATTTATACAAATTGGAGTGCTTACATCCTACTAATCAACATAGCCTCTACCTCATTTACCCAATTACAGGATTAAGACATTTGTGTTGGCTCGGCGCCTATAGCTCAACCAGCTAAGGCGCCAGCCAC
>CAUYTI010138522.1:0-24209 GCA_963575145.1 Galago senegalensis
TGATTGACTTTTGAATTCATGGGAAAGAGGTCCCAGCACCTTGTATCACTATTACATGGGGTCTATTGGTTTTCCTATGTGCTATGCTGTACACCTATTATGCCATGAGTTCATGGGGGAATAACTAGGTCTCAGCACCTAAAAACATGGGTCCACTGGTACTCCTGTGTGCTATGTTATATGCTTATTATGCCATGAATTCGTAGGAAGGAGCTCAGGCTCCTTTCCCTTGGTTCTCACAAAGTGGGCTTCTCTGGGTGGAGCAGGCTGGCGCTTCAGTTGAACCCAGGTACCTTTCTCTTTGGCTTCCTTCTTGTTTTCATTCATCATTCATCTTGTTTTCATTTCATTCTTGTTTTCATCATTTTCCTTCACGCGTTTCAGGAGGCTATTTTGGCTCTTAGAGTGCTTAAGATGCTTAATACAAACACTAATCCTCTTGGCAAGAATCTTGCCCTTAACTTGTTTGTTTATAACAATCCTAACAGCATGCTGGGTAACACTGTAGACTCTTCTAGTTTTGCCATAGAAAACTGTGTGGCATGCCTTTTTGAATTCCCTTGATGTCTACAATATCACCTTTCTTGTAGATTTGCATATATGTGGCCAAAGGAACAACTCCATGTTTTCTAAAAGGCCTAGAGAACATGTATCGGGTGCTCTCCTCTTTGCCTTTGTGTTTGCCATTTTGGTGAAATCCTGGAAGATGGCATCTCTGGCTGAAAGCTCTACATTAGTTTTAAAAGTCTCAGGGAGTTAGCACAATCCAACAATGGCTTCCCTCACCTGAGCCACCCAGGTTTTGTAGTGAATTTCTAGAAAGGCAGCCCTGTGCCACACAGCCCATATCCTCCATACCTAGCTTGGGGACAGAGACTTTTGAAAGCTGCTACCCTGAGCATAGCTGAAAATATATACCAAACTGGGGAGGTAACATTCCCGCTCTGGACTTTCCATTGGTCTGAACCTCTTTGTTTGACTGTAAGTTTTCAATGGGCCTTTATCTCTAGAATCCTTTTTATATTCCAGCTTTTTCCATTCTTCTCCCCGAGAGCACAGCCTCAGTGGTCACTTTTTCTGCCATCCATATGCTCATCCACTTAGGCTGCAGTAACGAAATACCACAGACTGGCTTCTAAGCAACAGAAATTTGCTACTCACAGTTCTGAAGGCTGAGAGGCCAAGATCAAGACTTAGGCCGATTCAGAGTCTGATGGGGCCAGAGAGCCATTCTGCTCTCTTTCTGCCAAGTGGCCTCTTACATAAGGTCACTAACACCATCCAGGAGGGTTCCACCCTCATGAACTAATCACTTCCCAAAGGTCCCATCTCCTAATACCATCACATTAGTGATTAGGTTTCAATGTATAATTTTTCAGACAATAGAAACAGGCAACAAATTTATCAGATTGTGCCACATTCCCTCTTGCCCAATTGCTAAGGGGACATCACATAATTTAGAATTTTGTGAAGGCAGTTCTAAATTAAGGCACCAATTATATAGGGCAGTGTTTTTCAACCTTTTTCATCTCACAGCACACTTGAACCTGTAGTTAAACTTCCATGACATACATAAATAATGTTGATCAAACAAAGAGTAAAAACACGAATATACTTACTGTGCTTTAAACTTCTTTTGAAAATAATTTAATTATTGATCTTTAAACATTTTTGCAGCACACCTAAGATTATCTCTTAGGTACACCACTGTGCTGCAGCACACTGTTAAAGACACTGATACGGGGTAACACCAGCTGCTGTAACAAATAGGCTCAAACACAGTAACATACATTTCTCCCTCATTATAACTGTCCCAGGAGGATGATCATATTCTGTGGGTGGCTCTCTCCACACAGTGATCCAGGGACCCAAACTCCTTCTGTTGTATGGTCCTACCCTCTTCTAGGGTCACATGGTTATCTACATGCAGCCAGCTGAAGAGAAGGAAAAAGGAAAAAATTGGAGAAGACATTCCCACTCTCTAAAAGTCCTGCCCCAGAACTAACACATCACTGCTCACGCCCCAGGAAGGGGCAGGCTGCAGCCTGGCCTTGTGCTGCTGGACACCAGCTATCTCTGCCTAAGGAACCATGAGGACTTAAGTCCCCCAAATTTATGGAAAACATTCAGGGTGCTTGAGAGATTTATAAGCTGTTGAATTTGAAATTAAAAGCAAACTGAATTTTGAGCACAGAAAGGCTCTGAGTTAATGAGTTAGATGCGAACAGCCAAAATTAGGACAGGAGGCTGAGGTCTCGAGTTAGGATCATCACACAAATTGTCCAGTGTAAACAGGAGGCAGAAACCAGAGTGGAAAGTCGGTCTGAGGTCAAGCTGGAGGAAGGAAGGCATGGCACAGAAGAAAGGAGAAAGCAGGCAGAGGAAACCGGGAACCCCCCAGCGGGAGGCGCAGCTGAGAAGGATCCCTGGGTGGATCCTCACCGTCCATTCCCATTCTTCAGGTGGTCTCGTCTGGTCTTGGGACTTAAAGACCATCTCACACTGATAATTCTCAGGTTTCTACCTTCAGCTCCTTTCCCTGGAACTCCAGATTCATATATTCATCAGTTTACCCAGTGTCTCCCCTTGAGTGTCTAATAAACATAAGATAAATGTGTCCAAACCTGAGCTCCCAAGCTTCTCACCCAAACTTCTCCACTACAGTCTGTCTCATCTCTATCCTTCCAGCAGCTCAGACCAAACATCTTCCCTCCTTTCGTTCTTCCTTCTCCACATCCAATCCATCAGCAAAACCTGCACAATTTTCTTTGAAATATTTCTTAAATCTGGCCACTGTTTACCACCTCCCAAGCCACCAGCCTGGACTGAGTCATCCTTGTCTCCCACCTGGACAGTGGCACTGACTTCCCAGCTGTGTCTCTGCTTCTCCTGTGCCCCTGAGAGCTGTGCCTATGCTCAATACAGTAGCCATGGATCACGTCACCCCTCTGTGTAATGTCTCCCCATGGCTCTGGATCTTTCCAGCATCAAAGCCAAAGCCCTTACACCTACCTAGCCCACCATTACTTCTAGATCTTATCCAGATAAGATTCCCTTACTGACACTTCATGACAGCCTCTGTGACCTTCTTGGTGCTCTTCAGGGCCTTGCTCTCCCTCTGCATGGAACCCCTGGAGAGCCGCTCTGCCCACTACCTGGTGCTTCAGCTCTCTGCACAACACATGCCTGATCAGTAAGGCCATCCCTTACCTCTCTTATCAGCCAGCATACTGCCCTGCACGCCATCCTTCAGCCCAATTTGACTTCTCTCTATGATAGTTATCATATACTATCAACCTATACTTTTACATTTTTCCTACCTTTTTTTTTTTTACCTTTATTTTACTTTAAAAAATAAATGTCTGTCTCCCACACTGGGAGACAGGCATTAGATTGGAAATTCCTATGAATGCAATGGACAGATGGGTGAATGGATGGATGGGTGGGCAGGTGATGTCCTCTCTGTCTCCTGCGGATTGTGCCTCTCCACCTCGTCACAGGATGGCATGGAAGGATTTCAAGGCCCATTTTGACAAAGTGGAGATCTGCAACCTCACTCCTGATGCCCTGGAGGAGGACACTCTCCACAAATGGGAGGTGACAGTCCATCAAGGAAGTTGGGTGCGTGGCTCCACAGCTGGGGGCTGCCGCAATTTCCTGGGTAGGTAGTCTGCCTGTTTCTCTCTCTGCCATTGTCAAATTTTCTGTCCAACACAGGGACATCAGAAGATCAGGGCCAGGACCCCAAAGAAAGCCTGAAACAGATTCAGACAGTCCATTGCACAAACTACTAGGAAAAGGAGGCTGCAGAGATTTAATAAGGGGTTGGTAAGACCTGCTTAGGGACACTTCTTTCTTTCATCACTTAGGTTATTTTCCATTACAAATAATAGAAAACAGAATTCATCCCAGTCTAGTAACAAAAAGGATTTATTGTCCTACATGATTGAAAAGCTAAGAGAAAAAGTAAGGTAGGATTCAGGCACAGTTCTATCAGGGCTCTGGCTTATTTGTTTATAATATTCTGCTCTGCCTCCTTTTCTGTGTTAACTTCTTCCCCTCTCTGGCTTTCTTTATCATCACAGAAGGCTGCCAGCAGCACACAGGGCTTCCTAAACTTTGATTCACATGAACAGCAAGAGCTTCTAGAGCAGCGGTTCTTAACCTGTGGGTTGCAACCCACAGGAACTGTATTAAAGGGTTGTGGCATTAGGAAGGTTGAGAACCAGTATTCTAGAGGTTGTCAAACAAAAGTCCTCAACTTCTCTCTAACGGGAAATTCCTTGAATCAGTGTTGCCTGGTGGATGCAGTGGGCTGGGATCAGCTCTGTTACAATTCTCAGTGGCCAAAGGGCCTGGTATGGACCGATCAGAGTTCACCCTTGAAGCTGGGAAGGAGGTTCATTCTACCCAAATCACATACCATAAATAAACAGGTGCTGGCAGAAAATCAGAAGTCCACTGTCCTTCAAAATATCAAATGGAAAATAAAAGATGAAACAAGCTTAAGCAGACTAGACCCAGAAAGAATGTCTTCTAAAAGCTTTGTGGGGAATGGTTCAAACGAAAGTAGAAATGAAAGAGAGGAAGCCTTGCATTCCCACAGAGAGCAGGGAGAGAGGTATGGGTGGAATGGGGAGAGAGAAGAAACTATTTCTTCATGTTTGGGAGGATATGGTGGGATGGGTAGGGTATGTGTGTGTGTTTGTCTTGGTTGCTTGTGTGCTGTTTTTTAAGGAAGGGAAGATAATCTCCCTCTCTGAAATGGCAGATACCTTTTGGACCAATCCACAAATAAAATTGTCCCTGACTGAGAAAGATGAGGGGAAGGAGGAATGCACTTTCCTCGTAGCGCTGATGCAGAAAGATCGAAGGAAACTCAAGAGATTTGGTACCAACGTGCTGACTATTGGTTACGCCATTTACCAGGTTAGTGGAGACCAACCCACACCTCACAGTCCTCCAGCTAAGTTCTAAACCCTCCACTTCTCCTTGGCCTCATGCCTGAGACTCAACACCAGTCCCCAAACTGTCAGAAGAGCCCAGACAAATGGCCTCCCCAGAAAGCCCACCCTCCTCTTCCATTGCAGTACCCTGGCCAAGATGGACACCTCGACAGAGACTTCTTCAGATGCCACGCTTCCCAGGCCAGAAGCAAGACGTTCATCAACCTGAGAGAGGTCTCCGGCCGGTTCAGGCTACCCCCTGGAGAGTACATCGTGATCCCCAGCACTTTTGAGCCCCATCAAGAGGCTGATTTCTGTCTGAGAATCTTTTCAGAGAAGAAAGCCCTTACCCAGTGAGTCGCAGCAACAGGTCTCAGAATCCCTCCTCACAGAGTGGTTTATTCACAGAGAAGTCACCAGGGACCACTGCAGCCAGGACCCCTTTCTTCTCTTTTCCATTATCTACTTGAAACACAGGCAAGGTGGTTCCTGACTCATTGGCAAAGCAAGGCACATTTCCCTTTTATCTCTGCTCTTCCCTCCCTCAAACCATAAAACAAAACAAAATAGATACTGTCTCCTACTGGTCCCAGAATCGTGCTCACAAGACACTTTCGGGTGAGCTCTTCATTTTTCAGACTCTATTACCAAGAAGCTCCTGGGGTAAGAACAGCATGTAGACTTAATTCTGTGTGTGATGAAGGGGGTGGTTATTGCAAATTTCAAGAATGACACATTCTTCCAGCTCCAGTTTAAATGAAGATTTTTCACTCTGCCTACCATTTTACAAACTCAACATGCTGCCAGCTCTTTCCTGCAGTGTCTTAGCAAAATTATTTTGTGTGAGTTACTTCTTTGGAAAGGGTTTCCCATTACTGCCCATTCGCCACTGGTTGCTCTGCGGCTGAGGGAAAAGAACGGCTCAGGATGGAAGAATATTTCTTTCCCCAATGTCGATATTCTAAAGATTGCCAAGGATAGCAAAGTCTACTTATTCTGTAGACTTTGTATGTGAACCTAGATAAATCCCTAACAAAGGACCAACCTACAAGAGTTAACAAGGGAAGGACACTGTTGGCACGGCCTACTTTAGTTTTGTCTTTTGCTCAGCAAGTTAGAGCTGGTGGAAGGCCTGCATTGAGAAGACTCCCATTCACAAACTCTGATTGGGTGTCCCGGGCTGATTACAAAACGGATGGTTTTTTCTCATGGTTTAATGGAAGCAGTGGAGTTTTTAATTTGTAAACACTCCACTGGAGATTTTTTTCCAGCCTTCTCCTAGACACTTGTACAAGTTAAGGATGAATTTCCCATTACCTGTTCACACAAAACACCCCGTGTAAGGTCCGTGCAGACTGGCACCTCTCATAGCTCTCATAGCTGGCGAGAACAAGAGCACAGTCCTGTGTCTCCTGATCTCTGTCCCATGAGTGGGCTGAGGTCAGGGTTCCTGGCATTCATGAAGTGGCTTGTACATGGCAAGGCTAACTCTGTGCTCAAGCTTGCCTGGAAGAAGATATTTCCATTAGCTCTGATACTGAGCATAGAATCAGCACCATAGCTTGGTAGCAGAGAACCCACACCAAGTTCTGTTTCCACTGGTTTAACTCTTTGAGAGGGTCCCGATCAGACAAACCAAAGTTCCAAAAGGGCTTTGCTACATGGACCTGGGGGTGCTGATGAGGGAAAGGACGGCTTGGTTCAATCTTAGTGTCTGTTTGCATTCCCTTTGGGAGTGCTTCAGGGGTGTTAATCTGTAAGATTAGATTCGTCCAAATGTTTTGAGCCTCAACAAAAGCTGATAACTGCCCCTGTTTTTACATGACCACTTTCCAAACCCTGTGGTCCCAGTAAATATGGGAATGGCAAAATAAGCTTGTGCCCATCATCTTCCCTCTCTTCCCCAAACCCAGTGCACAAACTCCCGGCCCTCCCTCACCCCACTAGTGGAATAAAGGATTTACCTCTGTGGGGAAGGGACAAAAGGAAGAGATGTGGCTTCAAAAGGTAGTTTCTGGGGTTGTGATTCAACTTACCCAGTGGTGGATGCCCAGCATGCAGAGTGGCTGGCCCCAGGACAATTGTAGCACCTGTGGAGGCTGCAGCTTCTCGAAGAAGTCACTGGCTCAGGGGTCTTTGGAGTCTCTGTTGTTCCACTGGCAATTGGTCAACGGCCCTCGGCCCCCGTCTGCATGCATCCAGGAAGCCTGGAGTGACTGCGGGCTCCACGCCTTTTACTGGTCTATATCCAGAGTTTGCAGGTTCCCTGGGGTGACGCATCTCCTTGTCCTCCTCTTATTCGCACGCTGGGCAAGGTCTGAGTGACCAGGAGTGGGGCAAGGTCTGAGTGTCCACACATGGGGTCTGTACACCCTGTGAACTGACAACAGCCCCGAACAAGAAGGGCTTCCGTGGGACAGAACCTTCCTGTAGCTCTGGGCTGTCAGTTCTGCAGAGCCTGGCGAGACATTAATCCACAATTGACCCTGCGTGTCTCCTGCCCCTACAGGGATCTGGATGGGGACGTGGACGTTGATCTTCCTGAGGTGAGTCTTCCACTGCTGGAAGTCATGGGGGACTGTTTGGAAGCCCCCTCCTCACCACACTGTCACTTAAAACTCTCAAGTGCAGGAAGCCGTCACATGCAGTCAGGTAAGCATTTGTGACGCCAACTTCCTAGAACCCAGACCTGTATGTTCAAGTCTGTGCCTTCCCAGCCCCCAGAGCCGGGCATGGCTGAGGTGGGTGCTGGGCATGTGTTATTCCTCCTCCTTTGTGCTGCCAGCTCCCCCCAAGAACCACCGGCTGCTTCTGAAGGGGATAGAATACACATGCCTTTTAAATGCATTTCATTTAATAAAAATAATCAATAGAAGGAAAATGGGAGAGGGAGGTGGATTTCTTTCACACGGAGTCAGGGGAGCACATTATGTCTCTGGTATTCTGTGTGATGTGTGTGTGTGGAGAGGAAGGGACAGGGTTGGTTTTATCCTTGTCCAAGGGCTATGAGATTCCAAAGAGGTGCTGACAAGTGGCTGGAACACTCTGACCGTCCAGGGCCAAGAGGAGACCTGTTTTCAGGCAAAAACTTGCTGTTCTTCCCAAATATTTCCCCCAAATCACTTGAAACATTTACTGAGCTCTTTCCATGCACCGGGCCGAGGGCTGGGTGTCATAAACAGACTGATGCCCGCAAAAATTTCACCATCTATTAGAGCAGAAGGTGAGGGAAGTGCAGGAAGCATGGCAGGCTGGTGGTGGACTGGCTCTGGCAGGGCCAGGCTCCCTTTAGCTTCCTCATCTACAGGCCACGAGGCTCTGTGAGTCCAGCTGATGAGGCCTCACCTTCTCAAGAGCCTACACAGGAGTTGAGGCAGCAACATATGCACTGCATGGAGAGGGTGGCCCAGGGCAGGCACAGGAGACTCCAGATCCTTTCCTGCTATTTTCGTCAGGTTTCTTCTTTGTGGATCCTTTTGTGCACACCTCTTTGGTTACTTTTCAGCCCCCAAAGCTGACACCGCCTGACCAAGAGACAGAGGAGGAGCAGCAGTTCCGGGCCCTGTTTGAACGAGTTGCTGGTGAGGTGGGTTGCCCGCCTAGTCTCCCACTGGGTCTGGCTTCCCAGCACGGGATTATTGTCAGCAGTGGCTCTCTGAGGCATGGGGAGGGGGAGGGTAGGGGGGGACTAAAACATGAGTCCTCATGTTAGCCACAAAAAACTGTAAAATAATTAAGGGGATTCATCTTGAGCCCATCATGAGTAACTGTCATCCAGGGAGCTGCACCTGAGAAGCCTTGAGCAAGTGGTCCCCACCCAGTTGGGTGACAATCTGTTTTTATACATTTTAGGGAGACAGAAATTGCAGGCAGAGTCATAAGTCACAACGTGCAAGGTATACATTGGTTTGGCCCCAAAAGATGCGACATCTCAAAGCAGGGACAGGGCACTTACAGGTTATAGGTGGGTTCAGGGATTCTTTAACCTGTAATTGGTTAAAGGAATAAGCTTTGTCTAAAACAGCGATTCTCAACCTGTGGGTCGTGACCCCTTTGGACTGTATTAAAGGTTCCTGGCATTAGGAAGATTGAGAACCACTGTTCTAAAAGCTTAGAGCATTTTAAGTTAAGAAGAGGAAGTGTGCGAACCCAAGAGCAAGCCATATTATACTGACTCAGAGTGATCTGTTAAGCAAATCCAGGGCCTGCAGATGTCACTTAACCTCTGCTTTGCATGGCCTTATGTCCTATTTATAATTTAGTATCTTATTGCCCCAAAGAGTCTGTTCTATCAAGCACATGATCTTGATTTTAACACTAATGCTGGTCAGTTGTGTCTAAACTCCAACAGGGAGGGAGTATAAGGAGCCAGGTCTGACCTCCCTTTTTGTCATGGCCGGGAACTTGGCTTTAAGGTTTTGTTGGGTTCCCTTTGGCTAAGAGGGGGTTTATTCAGTCATCAGGGGACTTGGGGGTTAGGATTTGATTTTTATTCTACACAGGTCAGTGAAGGCCCAAGGGCCACCTTGTTTGTGGCATCTCTTACTCAACATCAGGCCCCTCTGTTAATAGGACAGAAGAGCCCAGAGAAGTTCATATTCAGTCCAGAGAAGACAGAAAAGGCCTTGAAGAGGTGGCTCCTTTGACCTCTGCCCCCAAACTGCTGTCATTATGATATTCTCTCTGCTCTGGTCAAAGGTGGTGCCCGGGGAAGCTGTCATTAAATTGCAGCTTCCTGTCCTTGGCCTCCACCCATTCCCAACCCTCTCCACTGCTCAGCTTCTTTGCTGGGTGCACTGGCACTCCTGGAGGACCTGGGTGGGCCTCTCATGCAGTTCTGGGGTCGTGCTTCCCTGCCAGGTGGTGGTGGAAACTATAGCTTCCTTCTAGAAAGTGTCCGTTATGTGCTCCTTTGGAGCCAACAGTAAAAGAAGCCTGCTAACGAACTCGGGTCTGCTAATGCCCGTGCTAGCCTCCTGTGTCCCCTACCTGGCTTCCTGCAGTATGAGAGTGATGGTGCCTAAGCCTGGGGCGAATGTCTAACAGGGCACTACACTGTAGTAATTAGGCCAGGCAAGGAGATTTGGGGGCCACAGGATAGGACAAGAAAAGTGGGGGCCTGTGAGGTCTGAGGAAGGGCCTGGGATGCTGCTTTTCTAACAAGCTTCTGGTGCTGTGGATGCCAAGATTCAGAGGATTGCCTTAAATCTGTGATTCTCAAATGCGCCCCTGTTTTAAACCTAAATAAACCTCTAGGTTTTAAAAATAATCTGTGAGCCCTTCTGATTTGAATGATCCCTGGGGTAAGCCCCAGATGTGGGAATATTTTAACGTTCTCCCGGAGATTCTACTATACAGAAGCTCATACTGGTTTTCCCAAAATTCTCCTAATGTAACCATCTGGAGTGCTTTAGGAACAATTCCATGAGTGGTTCTTATCTGCAAGAAAGTTGGGCAAGCCCCACCTCACCCTGCCCAATTTCCACGCACTTTCCTGGATTGAGCCCTCTCCTGGGTGAGCTAGGCCCTTTCCTGGTTGGGCTGGTCCTTCCCTGAAGCATGTGACTTACCATATGTGTGGCTGCCACTATATTGGAAGTGGGCACAGCTGCTTCCAGCAGGATCCTGGGGGCCAGTCTGTTATTGATTTGAGCCAAATCAAGCTTAGAACTGCTAAAAACTATTTAAAAGATACCAAGTACTATGAAAAGCATTTGTCTCTATTTCAACAGGACATGGAGGTGACAGCAGAGGAACTTGAATACATTTTAAATGCCGTGCTGCAGAAGAGTAAGTGCTACACCCAAGGGGTGAACCCAGGGCCCCTCTGGAGGACGAGTGACCACTCTGCCAGGTCCTCTCCAGCTATAGACCCACCTCCTGGGACTGACTTGTAGGGAGACTTTAAAATAGCACTTATATGTTTGTTTCCTGATTACAAAAATAATGCAGGTTCATGGTAAAAAATTCTAAAAATGTAAGCTGAAGGAAAGTCTAAATGACAAAGACAAAAATCACCAATAATCTCACCACCAAAAGTAACGACTGTCAACACGTGTGTCTGTGTTCATGTGTACACACATGTAGTCTCCATGTGTACACACACATCATCAGTTTCAGAAGGAAAAAAAGCCTGTACCCACCAACAGTCACTCCCCATGGCCCCCAGCCCCAGAAAACCACGAACGTGCCCTTTATTTCTATAGATTAATCTATTCTGAACATTTTGTATAGAACAGCGGTTCCCTTTGTAACAATGAAAATACATCCTCCATATCAGATATTTACATTATGATTCATAATAGTAGCAAAATTACAGTTATGAAGTAGCAACAAAAATAATTTTATGGTTGGGGGTCACTACAACATGAGGAACTGTATTAAAGGGTCGCGGCATTAGGGAGGTTGAGAACCACTGGATAGAAGGAATCATATAGCATGTGGCCCTTTCTGACTGGCTCCTTTCTCGTGGGGTGGGTTTTTCTGAGGTTTATCCATGCTGTAGCATGCATCCGTGTTTCATCCCTTTCTACAGTCAGATAATAGTCCACTGTGGGAAGATACCCTGTTCTGTCCATTCATTCATCCACTGATGGACCTTTAGGTTGTTGGCAGTCTGGGGCTATTATCCATGACACTGCTGTGGACACTCATATACAATGTTTTCAGTAGGCACATATTTTTATTTCTCTCCGGTATATAGTTAAAGAGCATTGTTGGGTCTCACAGTAACTGCATGCTTAGCGTTTTAAGGGACTACCCCACCATTTTCCCAAGTGGCCATTTTACATTTCCACCAGCAGTGTAAGGGTGTTCACCTATCTCCAACAATTTTAAATACTGCCTTTAAACTTAACTTTCATGAACATTTCCCCAGGTCATGAACAAAAACATGATGCCCAAGGACTGTGTACCGCTCCATTATGTGGACACAGCTCCGTGTACTGGCCATGACCCTCCATTGGTCATTTATATCATTTCTAAATTTTTGCTGTTATAAACTGCCTGATGATTTTTAAAAATCTGCACGTGTAATTCTTTGCTTAGGATCCTTAAAACTGGAATAAATGGGTAAAAGAGTCTTCCCATTCTCAGGACTTTTTCTCCATTTTGCCAATTTTCCTTCTGAAAGGCCATGTCAGCTTCTGCTCTTGGCAGCATTGTGAGAGAGTGAGTGTCCAGTTCACAGCCCCACCCGTGGCCACAGTGTGGGGCTTTCAGCAGAGGACATAGTTTTATCTTATCAGGAGTCAACTGAATTCAGCTTTCATGTGTGATTTCAGAAAAAAACATCAAATTCAAGAAGCTAAGCCTGATCTCCTGTAAGAACATCATCTCCCTAATGGATGTATCCTTCACGCACACTGAGGGCAGGAAAGCCATGTGCCACAGCACAGACTCTGTGGGACACAACAGCCTCGACCTGTAGGATAGTCTCCACAGAAAATAGCCAAAACCTGGGGGACCCCAGTGCCAGAACTGGATCAGAATCGAAGAGGCTCAGGGTTGGGATTTTTGAAGGGACTTGGGGATCTTGTTGCCACTTTGTGGTCCCATCTGAGGGAACCAAGAGTTCTGTTTTTGTGAACCTTCCGTCACTGCCACAACCCCCTGCCAGGCCATTTCTCCTCTACAGAGATTCGTGGTTTAATTGTCAGAACCACCTCCCTGGGTTCCACGTCTGTGTCACCCAAGCCAGCCCATCAGCGTCCTCTCTGAAGCCCCAGGTTGAAAGGCAGCTCAGATGGCCCTTAACCAGGCGCACAGACCAGCGGCAATGGGAAGCTGGAGTTTGAGGAATTCAAAGTGTTCTGGGACAGGCTGAAGCAGTGGATTGTATGTAACCCAGGCACAGGGCTTGGCCTCTGGGGGAGCCTAGGGCAGATAGCACTTAGAGGCCGGTGTGCTGCAGGCTAGAGCATCCATGTTCTAGAAGGGGTGGCAGGAGAAGTCAGGTATAATTCCAGTTCTTATAGAAGTAGTGCCACCAGGCTCCTCCCAGAATGAAGAGGAAGACAAAAGAGAGACCAGCTTCTTCAGGAGGGCCTGGCCTGACCTGAGCCTGTGTGGCTCCTGGGGAGTTGCTCTTTCTGGGCTGGCTGTCCCTGAGTTACTGCCATCAACATGGCCTTTCAGGCATCCCCATTATCACTGCCCCTGTCCTTCCCTCCAGAACCTTTTCCTCCAGTTCGATGCTGACAGGTCTGGCACCATGTCCTCGTATGAGCTGCGGACTGCTCTAAAAGCTTCAGGTAAGAACAAGCCTGGTCATGTTCCCAGCAGGCCATGATGCTGCCCATGAGTGGCCAACAAGATGGCCAGGAAGGTCTTCTCCCCACAGCCTGGGAGGAGGCCTCTGAGTGAGTGGGTGTCTCGTGAGGTCACAGCCCTTTGAGTAGCAGGGCCAGGACTCAGGCCTGGGGCTCCTCCCTCACACAGGCCCTGGTCTTAAACTGCTGTGAGCAGTGGTGGGAATTTTTTAAATATGTCTCCTAAGAATGAAGTTGGCCTGCTTCAGCCCGACCCCAGGGGCCTCGGGGCCGCTGGCCACATCGCGACTCAGGTGGCAGGTTGCAGTGCTTCCCAGCCTCTAATCTCTGCTCTCACATGGTTGTTATCGCCTATGGTTTGGGGAGCTCATGTACCCCTCTGCCACCTTTGTCCCAGTCCCTAGCTTTGTCAACAGCAGATTCTGAATCCAAACCAGATAATTTAGTCACAGCTTATGCCCTGCTGCCTTTCACGCAGAATGGCTCCAGGTGGTGTTTCTGGCCCTTGGTCAGTCACTGTAGTGGCAGTCTGAGTCCCTATGGTTGGTGTCCCGTGCATACAGCTGTGGTTTCAGTGAGCACTCTGCAGCCCCTCTCACCCTCGCCAGGCTGCCTCGTGCCCCTCACAAAGTACACTTCACAGACAGGGCTCCTGGGAGGGAATCAAGCATCTGAGAACAGTTAATGTTCTGATAAACAGACAGAATGTGCCCAATCAGAATCATCTTAGGGCTTGTGAGAGAAGAGAATCAGATGGGTTGTAAGTGTGAGAAGTGCCAGAAAGAGGCCTGATTATCTTAAGGGCTAGTGACCCTGTTCTCAGGGTAGAAGGAAGAATTAGGCAGAGGACAAGAGAGCCCTTTGGAGAGGAGGGGTCTGACCCTTTCTTTTCTACCCCGACTTGGCCTCTGGCCCTGTGGCCCTCCTGAGGGCAGTTCCAGATCTGCACATGGCCAGCAAGACTGCACTGCTGTGCAGGCTTTGGGATCTGTGCTCTGCGCCTAGCCAGCTTCCTCCCCTGGCTGGGCCCAAGAGGAAGAGGCAGGAAGAGCCCAAGTGGGCTTCTGAACAGTCATGTGGACACCTCCAGGAAAGTGAACATATGGATCGAAATTAAAGGGAAAGAGAATTGCTCCTTAAGGGCACTGATTAGAAATCACAGCCTTAAATATCTGATCCAAAAGCAACTCACGTTTTCCAAAGCTCAGAGAAATTAAGCCTTATGCCCTGAAATGCAGGCCTGCTGACCTGACTCCACCCTGATGTGTAGGAACCAGCTCCTGGTGCAGTGGCACTCAGTGGGCAGCCGCACCCCTTCTGAGAAACATTTCTCCAACTCTGGGCCTTAGATGATCCTCTGGCCTCAGCCTCCCAGAAGGCTAGGATTACAGGCCTGAGCCACCACATCGACCCCCTTCTGAGAAACATTTGTAGGGTCCCCAGCATACCTGGGTTAAAAATGTCCTTGAGAAATATCCACTCACTAAAAATGTCACTGAGAAATATCCCACTCAGCTGGGGTCCTCCCAAGCCCAATGGGGATGCAAGCAGCCCACATGCAAGCCCACACATACAGTGTCCAGGGAGAGAGGCTGGTGTGGGATGAGTGTGCAGCTTGGGCACCATCTAGCATTAAGTTCCCCAAAACAAAGCTTCCTGAAAAGCCAGGACCTGTGGGTGTTGTTGGTGTTAAAACCAAGACCATGAACTCATTAAATTCCAAAGCCATTAAGTACTAAAAGAACACCTGTGAGCTCGCTAGCAACACCCCCATCCCACCCCTCCAATATAGATACACACTCTTCCCCTGCATTCAAACAAAGGATAGGATTCAGGATTCCCCCACGCCCCGGTGCCTGGGGACTCAAGCTTGGCTCAGCGGTGCGGGGACTCCCTGTTGTTAGTGCACCCTTCAGCTGACTGGGAGCTTCCCCAGAGGCACGAATTCCCTTGGGGCTCAGACAGAGGGGTCCTGAGTGGGTCCTGTCCTTCCCACAGGCTTTCAGCTAAGCAGCCACCTCCTACAGCTGATCGTCCTCAGGTATGCAGACGAGGAGCTCCAGCTGGGCTTCGATGACTTCCTCAATTGCCTGGTCCGGCTGGAGAATGCAAGTCGTAAGTGTCCAGTGAGACTGAGACTGTGCTCAGCTGTAGGGGACGGTTCACCTCAGGTAGTATCTTGGGTCACCCTCCATGAGCACTTAATTATGCAGGGAATAAGACAGATCAGAGAGAGCCATTGTGAGATCTGCGGGGACAGCTGTGCCCATGTGGTCAGCTAAGGGGCAGTGCATTTCTTACCTTCACCATTCTTTCCACAGTCAGAGTGTCTCTGTTGGAGGAGGATGGGGCTGGGCGTGTGCCGTCTCACATCAGGAAACGTTCCATTTCAGGTCAAATGCCATCATAGTGTATAGAATCAGTAAATCTTCAGTCCTCCCCATCCCCCGCCCTCTGCGAGCCCTAGACATTGACCTGGTTAATGCAAACAAGACTTGTTATACCAAAAAGAGAGAGAGAGGACGTGTAGGCGCTCCTTAGTACCTGCACACGTCATCATGCCCAGACTCCCTTACAGGCAGTTGTCCGTGTGAGACTGAATGATGTGTGTCCAGGTCCTGTAGCTCAGCACCATGGCAGCTACAAGGGCTCACCATCTGGGCAGGTGCAGAGGGTCTGGTGCCCAAGGGTAATGCGCTGGCGTCACCATCTTGAAAAGGGGCCCTGCATTTCCATTTTGCCCTGGCTTTCATGAATTATGTGTCTGGCTTTGCTTGGCATTTTCTAAAATGTGTTTGATAGGCCACTTAAAGTAGTTGGTAAAGGCAGGATCTGCGAGCCTCCCTTACACTGTGCAGCAGCTCCCTCTGCTGGGGTGACAGACACTGTAATGACTGGCTCAAAGCAGGTCTCTGTCCGGGGGACTGTGAGCTCCAGGACAGCCATACTTAGTAGACAGGTGGGGACTATATACTGACTGAGAAGTGATGAGAGGTTTGGAGAGAGGCAGGCAGGCCTTCCCTTGTGTGTCAACCTGTGAAGCTGGGCTCTCTGCAGGTCCCTGCCAGCAGCCAGTGAGAGGTGTGTCCTAGAAAGAGACCTCCCCAAAGATAGTCACTTACTAGGCTTATAGGGTGGCCAAGCTGACCCTAGAAATAATGAGATCAGATAGTTTCTCTCCTCTCAACTGCTCTTTCCCTTTAAATTATTAAATGTCCTCAGATCTAACCCTTCCCAGCTTTGGGGGCGGGGGGTGAGGGGATGGGCTCTCAGGTTGCTTGTGTAGTGGAGGAATCTTAGGCAGAAGGCTTACTAGGCTCAATACTATCCACTCTGGGAGCCTCACATCTGGGAGCCTGGAGAACTTTTACAACCACCAAGGCTGGAGCTTTATCCCCACATTATTTTAACTTCTTATGAAAATTTGCAGTCATCCACTTAAATATAAAGAATCACAACAGGTTCCACGCTCTCAGACTTTGCTACACATTACAATCCTTTGGAGTTGCTTGATTAGTTTTGGTGACCGAGCTGCACAATAGACCAATTAAACTAGAATCTCAGGGTGGTGTGCAGCATCTGGATATGTAAAAGTTGCCCGGGTGGTTCCCAGAGCTTTACACTCCGCCTCAACAATTGTCATCTGTCAGGATCTGCTTCTGACACCACTTGTCAGGGCCCGGGACTGGCCAGGTCTCAGGCCCGCCTTAGGTAGGTTCTGGACGCGGACCACTAAGCTACCTTGCTCAGGAACAGTTTCTCTTAGGTGCTTGAAGGCTGTCTACTTTAGCTGGAGAGAGAGAGAGAAAGTGTGTGTCTTAGAGAGAGTAAAGCAGTCTTCTTAGAATAGATAGATCTTAGTCTTTAGCAGAGCTTGGTAATCTTTGGCAGAGAGACGCCGAGCTGCTGTTCTGCAGGCAGGAGAGGAGACAGAGTCAGAGTGAGTCCAGGATAGAATACACATGCTTTTCTGACTGCCTTCTCCTCCAGCCTAATATAAGGCTGATCTCATGCCGCTCAACACCACAGGTGTAGAGACTACCCATTCACCAATGCTCTCATCTCGCGAGCTCGAGCTAAATCCCTCTCCGTGCCCTTTCCACCAAGGTGTTCCATTACAGGTATTTCTTATAACTCACTCCTCCTAGCCATAGGCTATATGGGCTGCTACAGTCATCTTGCTATTTTTTTCCTATGTTTCCCTAATGCATACCCCCTCTCTGAATTACTTACTAAAAGGTTTCAGAAATTATGTCCTTTCCTTTCATCTGTAAATATCTCAAACAGATAAACTTGTTTTTAGCATCCCCATCACGCCCTTTGCATACCTAAGAAGATTCTCTGTGAGTCCTCAATGTCCTCAAGTGAGTAGCCCACACTAAAATGTCCCAGGCCACCTTGTCACAGTGGCTTGGTTGACTCAGGATCCAAACAAGACCTACTGAGCACGTTTGGTTGTTGGGTCTCTCCCACTTCCCATTTGATCACAGCCCCTTTGGGGTGCATTGTTAATGTGCTTGGCAGACTCTCTAGTGAGGCCAAGGTTGGCCAGCCAGACCGCATCTTTCCAAGGTAAAGAGACCAAATGCCAGAAAGGAAAATGCTTTGACCCGGTTACACTGTGCCGTCACACTGCCCCGGCACCCAACTCGCTGCTGGCTCTTCCTCCTGTGCCACTGGCCTCTCCTGCCCTTTGAAACCACCACAGTCCCTTCCCATCATGGGATGCTCTGAGAGAGACTTAGCAGTTTTCAGATTCATGCAAAACTTTATAGACATGGGCTTTGTGTTCTGGGGCCCAGGGATTTCAAGGGATCTATAACCTCAAAGGGTTAAAAGAGGGGAAATATTTATCATCCAAGAGCTGCTCACCAGCTGACTAGCATTTTCCAAAGGCCGCGGTCTGGCTGCAAGGATGGAAAAGAAATTCCCCCTCTGCCAGCCCTCCTCCAGCGGCCGGGCCAGAAAATCCTCAGCTACCGGCAGGTGAAGCCACTGGCTCGCAGGCGTCACAGACAGGCCCTGGGTTGCTGGCCGACGACTTAAGAATGTTAAAGGAACTGCCTCTACAAGGACGCCTTTTTCCTCTCTCTCCATCAGGGGTGTTCCAGGCTCTCAGCGAGAAGAACAAGTTCATTCATCTCAACATAAACGAGGTACGGCCAAGCCCGCGCCTGGCAGAGTCCAAGCTCACAGACGCTTGCTGAATGTATAATTTCCTGTGGGTGTTAATATCTAGTGGAGGGATAGCTCGTACTTTTTGAAGCACTATTTATTTAGTAACCCACCGCATCACTACAGTAACCTTGTGACTGAACACCAATGGTGCCCTCATTTTGCAGATGTGGAAATGGGGGCACAGGGAGACTATCCACTTTGAATGGTGTGAATGAGCAAACTTGACCTTCTTGTCCTCTTCCTCCTGTCCCTCTGGCTTTTCTCCGGCGGCCTGCCTACCAGCCTCATCTAGCCACTCTCTCTTGCTCATGTCCTGCTGTGGTTCCCGTAATGTTTGGGGGGGGGGGAGGCTACCACAACAGTGATGCCGGAAGTGGAGAGTGCAGATCAGACTTGCAGAGGCCTGGAAGAAGCGATCCAGGCATTTTGATAGCCCTCTCCGCAGGGGACCACTGTGGACCCTGCTGCTCAGGGGTGGTCCCCAGGCCAGCAGCAGCGCTATAGTGATTATCAGAAATACAGAGAGCCTGGCTCCACTTAGATGTGCTGAATAGAATCTCCTCTTAGCAGGAGCCCAAGGTTTCCTCTGCCCATAAAGGTGGAGGATGTTGACAGAGGGACGGTACAGAATGATTCCTTTCAGTGGTGTCTATAAGTTGCGTTTTCCCTTTTTTCCTTTCTCTCCCTCTATCTTTCCATCCAGCTCTGCTTTCTCTTCAGCCTGGCCATGTTAAAGCCTCTGCCTCCTCCCCAGTCTCTGGGGGTTCTCCTCTACCCATTTCCATGCTCACTGGATACGTCAGCTCATCCCCAAATTCAGTAGCAACTTAAGGTTTGGACAACATTATTTTTATTTTTATATTTGTGGAAATAGGGTCTCACTCTATGGTACCAGAGCAACCTCAAATTCTTGGACTCAAGTGATCCTCTTGATTTAGCCTCTGACGTGCTTGGGACTTTAGGTGCCCACCGCAATGCCCAGCTAGTTTTTTTTTCCATTTTTAGTAGAGACAGGGTCTCACTCTTGCTCAGGCTGGTCTCAAAGTCCTGAGCTCAAGCAAACCACCACCTCAACCTTCCAGAGTGCATGAGCCACCACGCCTGCCCTGATAACCTTTAATTGGCTATACCAAGATAAAGATGTTTAGACAGGGTGGAATCTCCTCCCCTCTTTTGTGCTCTGATTTGGATTGATTATTATCCTCTGTGCTCAGTTTCACCAATTGCAGGAAGAGATCTACATCTTAATCTTATGCTGACAATTTGCTTTATAATAATATCAAATTATTGTGTTGACGCATCCCAACTTTCTCATGTGTGCATCTCAGATCCCTGGATATATAATTTGATGAAGGACAGAAACAGGGCATTTTTTTCTCTAGTCTTCTCTTTTGCCTTCAGCATGTAGGTTGCATTCAATAAATATAATTCTTTTGATTGATGACTGTATAAAACACTCCAGGATTCCAGAGAAAGATGTACACACTCAAACTCCCCTATTACAAAAACAAAAAGGGACCCCTAGGCCCATCTTCATTCCTCATTTGCTTTAAGGTGTTGCCCCTAAAAAGCATGACGAAAGTGTGACAGTTGCCCCTTGTCCATGGTGGAAAGGGAGTGAGGACGGGTCTGCACTCAAAGGCCTCCTGGCCAGCCCAGGCCCCAGGGTGCCAGCCGCAAGGAGGAGGCATCCTACTGCTTCATGTTTGAGGTGCCACAACTTCCACCCCCATGTCCCCATGTGCATGTGTGTAGGGCCTGGACTAAGCTCCTGCCCCACCTATAGCTGGCCATGTCTAAGACATCAGGGGAAAACTTTCTTCTCTCCCTTTAAACCAAGGGTCCTCAAACTTTTTAAACAGGGGGCCAGTTCACTGTCCCTCAGACCATTGGAGGGCCGAACTGCGGCCCTGGGATGAGTCGGCTGCTAAGTGGGACAGGCAGTGGCGACAAAAACACCCGGAGGGCCGAATAAATGTCCTAGGCGGGCTGCATGTGGCCGTGGGCCACAGTTTGAAGACGCCTGCTTTAAATCCACCTTCCTCTGGCTGCACGTTCACTTCACCTGGGGAGAGTTAAAATCCTGATGCCCCAGCCATACCCCAGCTGATTAAATTCTGAACCTCTGAGAGTGAGATCCAAGCACTGATGTTTCCTAAATTTCCTTGATGAGTCCAGTGTGCAGCCAAGTTCAAGCACCCATGCCCCCCACCTAGGAAGCTACAGGCCCTGCGTCCTAGGTGGGGGGCAGGGGTGCTTGAACTTGAGATGGCCTCACCTGTAGTCCCTCTGCTAAAAGAGCCTGAGCATCCTCCATTTCTTTGGCCCCTGCATCCCACATGAAGTGGGGGTAAAGGGGAGGAAAGTATCTCCTATAATCATGTTTCCCCCAAGTCTATGCTGTGATAGGAAGCTGGCATTAAGAACAGGCAGGCTGCACTCAGGAGAGGAATGCTCCTTCTCCAGACAAGCTCACTTGCACTGAGCTCCGGCCATGGAATCTGTCCCTCTGCCCCTCCATGATGGAGGGCCACCTCTTTCCCAAAAGCAAGGGGACCCCTCATCAAAGAGGAGAAGGCACCTCACACCACCCTGCCCAGGGTCCCTTGCCAGGCTGTGCTCTCAGCAGGGAGAAGCACATTTCCTATCTCTCTGTTTTACCATCTGTGCTCAGCATGAGCTCTCTCAAAAAGACCTCAGGACGTCTCGAAAACTTAAAGTGCTAAGAATTTATTTATTTATTTATTTATTTGGCTGGGGCTGGGTTTGAACCCGCAATCTCCAGCATATGGGGCCAGAACCGTACTCTTTTGAGCCACTGGTGCTGCCCAGAATTCATTTTTTTTTTTAAAATAGTTTTCTGTTGAGGTGTGAGTTCAAATTTTCAGGCAAAATGATGAAATGCCAGGTTTCCTGTGACATAAACAAAGTAAGATCACCCTGAGGCTGGAGGGGACGTGGGAGGACAAGCCCTCATTGTTCTCTCTCCCTTTTTTTCCCCAGTTCATCAACTTGACAATGAACATTTGAGGCTACCCTGGTGGGGCTGCAGCCTGTGCAGAGGAGTTGTGGGTTTGGGACCACGCAGCCGTCATGCCCAGAGCGCTCTCCCATCTTGATCTGGGAAGAAGGAAATGGACTCAGCTGTATTTTCTGCCTTATGTCCAGGTTTGGACGTGGCTAGCTTTCCCTCCCTTAATTTTCTCTACTTCTTCCTGTTAATAATTACTCAAAGCTCTAGCACATTGAATCCTGGCTTCAATGCAGCTTCAATCAGTATACACAGATATCCTTACAAAAACAGTATTTTTATAAATCCATATGTGGGATGAGATGAGCAGGGAAAGGCATGAAGTCATAATTAAGCATTTTCTGCATCCTAAGTATATTTCCTTGTTGGGAAGACACCAGGCCATCACAGATGCTCTCTCATAAGAGTGAGTCAATGTGAAAATCTCTGCCTCCTCCTAGAAGAGCTGGTAACTAAGACAGTGTATGTCCAGTCCAGACATTCTTCAGAAAAACCAAATGCTATGTTATTTCTTCTCAGGAAGTCCAAATTGTGGTCAGACTTGCTCTCACTCCTGCCCACTGTGAATAGAGTGGAGAAGTGTCACTGTAACACACCAGTGCTGAATAGGAGGATCCCACTGAACTGGAATAACGGGAAATAACACAATAAGATATTGGCCCAATAAACGTTAATTTCCACATTCTCCTTGGTACACTGTGGCAGATGAGGTCAGAGGTAGGGAGTGGGTTGTATTGATAGGGAAGGAGAAAGAATGGTTGGGATAGAGATCAAGTTCAAAACACAGCCTCATCAGAACCTATCCTTTACTTGTAGTCAAAAATGCCAAGGCATCATGATCTCTTCCCTCATTTCCAGCCCTTCCCTGGCTCACCCCACATGGATGCAGGACAGGAGCTCTTGGTCAGGCACAAGCTGAGGACCAAGGCTCTATGGTACAGCACCCACCAGCACAATCACACACATGGCGTCTCTCAGGCTAAGTCTGTGCCCACTGTTAATCAGTTCCTGCGGCTGCCATAGATTTGTTAGATGGCATGAATACTAACCCTGTTCACAGGTAAAACTTGGAAGGGGGCCTCATTGTATGAACTCAACTGGTCAAGAAAAAAGAGAGGAAGCATAAATTAACAAAGTCAGGAATCTAAGATGGAGCAACACTACCGATCCTACAGAAATTAAGAGGATAAGTGAATATTGGAAGCAAGTTTATTACCAACAAATTAGACAACTTAGATAATGAAAAATTCCTAGAAAAAAATAAATTACCTTAACTGACTTAAAAGGAAACTGAAAATCCTGAATAGCTCTATAGAAATTTACTTTTGTAACAAGTAAAGAAATTGAAATAATAGTTTAAGAATTCAAGTGGGAGGAGGGGAAAGGAAGGAGAGAGGGTGGTTGGTGAGTTCTCACCTAATGGGCACACTGTAAGGGTGTACAGCATACCCGCTGGGTGAAGGGCTCAACTATAACTTGAACTTTACCTTAAAAATGCAAACAATGTAACCTAATCATTTGTGTCCTCATATTAATCTGAAATAAATAAAACAAAATAAAATAAAATTTCCACAATAGAACACATTATTAAAAAAAGAACTTCACCTGAAGAAAAGCCCAGGCCCAGATAACCTTGCTGTTTGATTCTACATGATATTTAAAAAACAGATAACACCAATCTTACACAGCTATAGAATGTAGAGGAAGAGAGAAGACTCAGCTCATTCTATAAGGCTAGTATTGCTTTAACAAAGATAGGAAAAGACCTCACAAGAAAACCACAGACAAACCCATACTGTAATAATTCTTAACAAAATATTAGCAAACCAGATCCAACTGCATATAAAACAATATTAAACATCGTGACCAAATAGAATTTATCTCATGAATGCAAGGTTGTTTTAATATCCAAAAATCAAAGATTACAACATACAAATAGAATATAGGGCAAAAAATTCATGATCATCTCAATAGACCCAGAAAAAGTATTTAACAAAATCCAACACTGTTCATGATTAAAGTTTTTTTAAAGTCTAAGAACAATAGGAAATTTTCCTAACTTTATGAAGGGTGCCTATGAAAAACCTATAGCTTATATAATTCTTACTGGTAAAAGAATCAAATCTTCCCCCAAAGATTGAGAATAAGGTGAAGAGATAAGTGCTCACCACTTCTATTCAACATTATCCTAGTGAGCCCACCCAGTTATTGGACAAGAAGATGCAGGGGGATGCACGCAGATAGGGAGGGAAGAAGTGAGCTTCTTAATTTACCGTGACTTGACTCTGTATGCAGGAAGTCCTTATGATACTATATAAAAACTACATAAACAACAAAGTTGGTATGTAAATAACTAAGTACACTGCTTGGTTTCAAAACTTATTGTAAAGCTAGAGTAATCAAAAAGAGTATGGTTTTAGCTTAAGGACAGAAAGAAAAATTAAACAGAATAAAAATCCAGAAATAATCTCTTACATTTATGGTAAATTGATTTTTTTAAATTCTGTTTGACTGAAAAATTGACTTACAACCCTTAACTCTGAGTTTTAATTTGCCTTTTGACATGAGATGTGTTTCCTGCAGACAGTAAATAGATGGCTTGTGTTTTTTAATCCAATTAGCCAATCTATGCTTTTTTAGTAAGGAATTCAAGCCATTGACATTTATTGAGATAATTGATAAGTGTGGTAGCACTCTATTCATCTAATAAATTATTACAAAGTGCACATTTTAGTACTTATAGTACACTTTTGTGGCTCAATTTCTGTAAAACCGTTTAACTCT
>CAUYTI010138523.1:0-48942 GCA_963575145.1 Galago senegalensis
TGTGGTCCCAGCTACTTGGGAGGCGGAGGCAAGAGACTCGCTTGAGCCCAGGAGTTGGAGGTTGCTGTGAGCTATAATGCCACGGCACTCTACCCAGGGGGACAGCTTGAGGCTCTGTCTCAAAAAAAAAAAAAAAAAAGAATAGAAAAAGAAAGTGTAAGGGAATATAATTCAATGATGCTCTAAGCAATTCTTGTACCAAAATATAATTTAATGATGCTCTAAGATCAGTTTATAGTCAGGCCACAGCTAGACAGAGTCTGAAACAAAGTTGGCATTTCCACTAAGAAATTCTAGCTAAGAGTTATCTTAAATTTCCAATATACAAGAAATATTGCCAATGATTCAATAGGTCACACCACTTTCCTTTTTTTTTCCCTGAGTTGTCAATAAACTGAAACAAAAATGCCCTGGAAGCTCTGTTACTAGCTAAAAGAATTAAACCTAAAAATTTCACTATAGTGTTTTAGAAAACAATTAAGCCACTGAACCTCAATGGACACCAAATAAGAATTGTTTCTGTCAACACTAATACAGCACCTCCTGGAACATGTTAACATATTGCCCAACAAGCATTTCTATAAGATAGTTATTATACCTCAACATTCTAATTACCCTAAGTTTAAATTCTGAAGATTATTAATAATTATAAATCCCAATACCTGGAACTAAAATAACTCACAAAAATATAATGAAAAATTAATGTTAGATGAGTTGGATATTGTGAAATTGATTATATGAATTGGAATATCTTATCATATCCAATTAAATTATAGTCTAGACTGGGAGGAGGAGAAGTGCTTGGGGCAAAAGTGCCTGCCCAGAGATTACTTCCCAAGCCAGGTGCTGAAATGACCTGCTGTTAACTTTAAGACCAGATTTACCACCTCAGCCGGGACAGACAGGTTGAGGTTGGCAACCCATCAAGGACAGTAACTACCATGGCTTCCAGTGCTTGGGCCAAACCTCAGATGCGTGGTCTCTTGGCCAGGCACCTGCGGATTCATGTTGTTGGAGCATTTGTTGTATCCCTGGGGGTTGCAGTTTTCTATAAGTTTGCTGTAGCTGAACCAAGAAAGAAGGCATATGCAGATTTCTACAGAAATTATGATTCTATGAAAGATTTTAAGGAGATGAGGAAGGCTAGTGTCTTTCAGAGCGTAAAATAATTTTGAAATATAAAGAATTTCTTTGGGCTGATTTACATAGATATTTGTCACTGACCTGTGTTCCTGAGCTATGAATATGAGTGATAAATAAACTATTAATAAATAAATAAATAAGTAAATAAAGACCAGATTTACCTAGTAGTTGCAGAAATGAACTGTAGTAACTCGAAGACTAGTTTTACCTACTGCTGTCACTCACTAATCAGATCATGCCATGCCATGCCCTGAAAACTTCATGAGTGCCATGGAATTCCCTTCAAAACAATGTGTAACATTTTTTTTCTAATAAAACCCCCAAATTTTTCTTTGGACATATCAAAGACCACTCTAGACTGTGTGCATGCAATTACAATTCTCTTGTCCCAAATAAAATGTTTGAGTTAGGGTTTTGTCTCTGTATTTTATTTCACTTGACAATATTCAAGTGCTTTTTATAGTAACACGGTATTTTAGAGGCCAGATATAACATCTTGCTCATAGTAAACATTCTGAAACTAGCACAATGCATTAATACCTATATCTCTGTCATATTAGCATTTTCATAAGGCTCTTATCCATGTAATTCAGCATTGAGAGGAAGTTTATCAGACATACCTCTCTGGCAATGTTACTCAAAGCCTCATCTTCTGCAGAAAATCGGTCTTTCACAGGTGTTCTTTTTCTTCCAGAACCAGGAGTCCCCATCTTGTGTTCTTAATAGTCTTTTAACTCTGAAAGTGATTTCACTGTATTTTGGCCTAAAATAAACAAAAACAGAATGATTTAGGATGTTTCCCCTTGTGTGGGTTTAATGCTCATTTATATATATATTCACAGCAGAACCTCCACAGTTGACCACCTCCCTACATTGACTGTCTTAAGTTGACCTAATTTTCATAGACCACATGTACGTACCAGTACAGGAGGCCTAGTTCCTTATGTTGACCACCTCCATATATTGACCAGTTTGTTATAGTTCCTTGAGTGGGCAACTTCCAGAGATTTTACTATATATTTCTCCTTAGAGAAACGAGTCACCAAATGCTTTTGCCCATTACCAAATTAGTCCTATATACTTTGGAATAGTTAAATTTATACTAATTACTAAACCTAAATCTTTTTACTATGCTACCCAGAGCAACCTGTGAGAGTGGGTTATATTAGCCTCAGAAAAGTGCAGTCAGCAGTAATCCTATGTAATAGTTTAAAATTACTACAGCTATTTCTAAAATCTATTTTCATCCCAGAGTGAAAGACATTTCAGAAAGTTATTCAGCCTAAAGTTTTGAAAGAACCTGTTCAAGAGGTTTTAAGGTGAGCCATAAAGTTACAAAAGTAGGCTTGGTGCCTGTGGCTCAAGTGGCTAAGGCACCAGCCACATACACCTATGGTGGCGGGTCTGAATCCAGCCAGGGCCTGCCAAACAACAATGACAGATGTAACCAAAAAAAAATAGCTGGACATTGTGGTGGGTGCCTGTGATCCCAGATACTTGGGAGATGAAGGCAGGAGACTTGCTTGAGCCCAGAAGTTGGAGGTTGCTGTGAGCTGTAATGCCACAGCACACTACACAGGGGGACAGCTTGAGGCTCTGGCTCAAAAAAAAAAAAACCCATTAAGTTTGGGGGTAAATTTTACATATCCTGTATAACTGGAAAGGGGAAGTAGATAGAAGATATTAAGTAAGAGATGAGCCAGAAGGTGACTGAAGAGAGATGAAACTTTCTTACTCCTTTCAGAGCCTCCTCAAGCCTATTTGCCTAGATTTGTACAACCTAAAATTGCCAACCTTACACATACATGAGCAGCCATACTTTGTTTGCTCATTTGTTTGATATCATTCTGCTATGTTGCCCAGGCTGATCTTCAACTCCTGGGCTCAAGCAATCCTCCCACTTCAGGATCCTGAGTAGCTGGGACTACAGATAGATGCACATCACCACTCCCAGCTAACGGTCATCTTCTGACCCCAGGGAATGGACCACAGGGGGTGCTCATTTCTGGAGAACTGAAATCAAGTAGTGGAACAGAGCAACTGAGTCAAGTTTTAAATATGTCAAACTTACCCTTCTTGGCCCCACCCTTTTGGTCTGAAACCTATAGTGGGGGGCATTATCAGGACTTGGATGGACCTTGCAAATCAAGCAGAGGGAGGGACACTGTGCCAATCAGCCAGCCTCACAGTTGCTTCCTCAATGTGTTCAGGATCACGCTCCCACCCCCTAGGAATATTAATCTGTAAAAGAAAGCCGGTCAGATAAGGGATGATAGCAAACTCTGACAATTTTTCTTCTAGGATTGTAGACACAGGATGTTTCTGGAGACCAGGAACTGTTTACTTCTGTTATTTTAAGTACCACACAGGCTTCAGTCAGAAGAAACTTCTAGTTCCAAAGCTCATACCCTTGGCATTTTCTGCCTGTTCTTCTCCCCCTCCCTCTCTTCCTTCCTCTTTCCTCCTCCAGCTTCCCTTGCATGCCCCCTCTTCCTTCTCCTCCCGTGAACTACTTCTCTCCACTTCCTCCACCACTTGCCCACCCAGATGTAACTACTGCCCTGGATCTGGTATCACTCCTCTGATAAAGAGTATAATGTGATATTTTGCTTATTTTAAGACTTCATATAAATACATCACATTATACACATTCTTCTGCAATTTTCGTTCATTTTGGTCAAGGTTTGTAATATTTATATGTAGCCAGGGTATCGTATCTCATCGTTTGACTATAAGGCAATTTATTTATCCATTTGTTCTACTCAAAGGCCACCTCCCCAGAGCAGCCTTCCCTGAACTGCCCCTCACCTAACTTTTAGCTTTCTTTTTCTTCCTCTTTTTCTTCATCCTTTTCTCATCCTCTTCCTCCTTTTAATAGAAAGACACACTGAGGAAAAACCCCAGCTTCCAAAAGCCCCTGCTAGCCCTGGTCTGAGCTTTCTTTGATTGGATGTGTAGCAGAGGAAAAGCATGTGTTTGAGTCACTCAAGAAGCAGGTGCTGGGCTGGCCTCTGGTCCATGCCTCACTGGGGCGAAGCGGGGAAAGGTGAGCCGAGCCTTCACACCGTGATGCATGTCTGAGGCCTGTGAAAGGAAAGGGGAAGAAAAGAGGGGTGCTAGAAAGATTTTCAGCCTGCAATATAGTTCTGAGAAAAGTTCTGCCAGACCCACAGGGAGTCCTTGAGCTAAAGTGGCCCATTGAAGGAGATAGCACATCTTGCCAGAATGAGCGGGCCTTAGTACTACCACTGTACCCAGTCAACAGTGGAAACAGCCCACAGGAAGTGTGGCCCCTTTGTAAGCGTGGCGGTGGATCCAGAGTCGGGGATCTGGGGCCTTCCTTTCCTCCAAGTTGGTCTCTGAGGCAGAGTGAGCAGGGTCCCTCCTGGCTGCCCGGCACTCTGACCAGCAGCTTGCTCCTGGCTGTCTAGCTGCAGGGACTTAATGAGGACCTACCTGCTCAGGTTGAGAAGCAGTCGACCAGTTCACCCTCAGAAATCCTTCCATTTGTTTAAACCAAAGGATTTGAGCAAGGAGAGTGACTTCTGAGTGAGAAAAGACCCCCCTAAACCAGACTCAAACCCAAACCCCGAAGTCTGAACCTGAGCGTGGGGGGGAAGGGCTGCCAAACCTCTTGGGCTTTCTGTTTTTGACAGAATCTTGATACCTTTCAAAAAGAGAGAAGAGTGACATGGTAATAAATGTTTTAATCTATCTTTGTTTCATCCTTCTCTGAGGAAGCAGTTATGAGAAGCATTAAAAAAAAGTGTGAGATGGAAATTATGATCTCCCTTAATTTATTATTTTGAAAAATCCCAAACCTATGTAAAAATTGAAAAAAAACATTTTAATAGACCTTTATCCTTTACGTAAATTCCCCAATTATTAATATTTTGGCATGTTTTGTTGTCTGTGTGTATATACTATTTTTGCTGAACCATTTGGAAGTAAATTATAGACTTCATGATAAATCACCTCTAAATGCCTAAGCACACATCTCCAGAGAGTAAGAACATTTCCCTACATAACCACAATACTATTATCATTCCTAAGAAAATTAACCTTTATTCAATAATACCCTCTAATTTATAAGTCTTTATGTCAATTTCCTCATTGAATCTGTAGTGGGGGGCAAGGGAGAGGCATGAAGGAAATTTTGAGGGTGACAGAAATGTTGGAGTCTTGATTGAAAGTGGTGGTTACATAGGTGTCAAATTGGCAAAACTCAGAACTGGACACTTAAAATGAGTGTCTTTTGTTGGATGTAAATTATACCTCAATAAGACTAATTTTTTCAAAAATTTCCCCAGTAGTTGTAGAAGTGTCACTTTCAAAAAATGTTTTGAAGGCCAGGCATGGTGGCTCATGCCTATAAACCTAGCACTCTGGGAGGCTGAGGAAGGTGAATTGATTGAGCTCAGGAGTTCAAGAACGACCTGAGCAAGAGTGAGACCTAGTCTCTAGCATTGTGGCAGGTGCCTGAAGTTCCAGCTACTTGGGAGGCTGAGGCAAAAGGATCTCTTGAGCCCAAGAGTTTGAGGTTGCTGTGAATTGTGACACCATGACACTGTACCTACGGCAACACAGTGAGACTCTATCTCCCAAAAAAAAAAAAGTTTTTTAGAGATAGGGTCTCAATATGTTGCTCAGGCTAGTCTTGAAGTCCCAGCTTCAGGTGATCCTCCTGCTTTAGCCCCCCAAAGTGCTGGGATCATAGGCGTAAACTAGTGCAATATGTAGTTTATACATTTTTGATGAGAATCCAGCAGAGGTAATGCTGAGTGCTTCATACTCATCACCTCAGGAGGCACATGGAGACAGTCTGTGAGTGGCAAAGCTCACTCACCTTGTACATTCCCTGCTATAGACGCTGGGATAGCCCTTTATTTTTTCAAGTAGCCCCTGGTTCTTTTTTGTTTATCAGACCCAGGTGAGGTTCGAACTCGCTGCCCCTGGTGTGTGGGGCCAGCGTGCCAACCACTGAACTATGGTGGTCAGCTCAGCCCCTGGTTCTTGACAGTGGGAAATGGCACTTAGAAACCAAGAACTTGGTGCTAAGTGTGCTCATTGCTACTGGGCTGTCAATGTTTCTTAGGCTCCTTTAGCGAACAGAGCTTGGAAATCCACATTTTATATGTTGAAAACTTGAGTTGACAATTCATATCCAACATCACAAAGTTCTTTCTCCCTTCCCTATGTTCTATATTTGTATCTTCCTTTTCACACAGTACTCCCATGGCCATATTTATCATTTGCTCTATTTTACAATGCATGTAAAAGACTTTCAGAATTACAATACAAATGCCACGACAAGAGATCTGCTGAGTAAAGTTCAAGATATCTTTTACAGTTACATTTGTCCTTAGAATATATTCCACTAAGGATGTACACTCAACAATAAAATGTTCAAAACTTACTTAGGCAAATTCTTCTTCCTGTGTGGTAATATTGTCAATGTGATGTAAAGTTTCATTGGTTCCTGTTGACATTCACATTCAGTATTTGTCTTTATTTATCTATTTTTATTTAATTTGGTTTCTTTTTTTCCTTTTAGTGACTGAGTCTCATTTTATCACCCTCGGTAGAGTGCTGTGGCATCACAGATCACCGCAACCTCCAACTCCTGGGCTTAGGCAATTCTCTTGCATCAACCTCCAGAGTAGCTGGGACTACAGGCATGCACCACAATGCCCGGCCATTTTTTGTGGCAGTTTGGCTGGGGCCAGGTTTGAACCCACCACCCTCGGTATATGGGGCAGGCGCCCTACCCACTGAGCCACAGGTGCTGCCCTTAATTTGATTTCTTGAATATTTAAACATTTACAGCTGGGTGCTGTGGCTCATGCCTATAATTCTAGCAGTCTAGGAGGCCAAAGTGGGGAGATTGTTTTAGTTTGGCATTTCGAGACCAGCCTGAACAAACCCTATCACTACTAAAAATAAATGGAAAAAAAATAAAAATAAATGGAAAAGTTAGCTGGGCATCTGATATGCACCTGTAGTCCCAGCAACTTGGGAGGCTAAGGCAGGAGGATGGCTTGAGCCCAGAAATTTGAGGTTCTAGGAGCTACAGTATGCCACTGCACTCTACCTGGGGTGACAGACTAAGACTCTGTGTTAAGAAAAATAACATGGTGGCTCAGCGCCCATAGCTCAGTGACTAGGGAACCAGCCACATACACAAAGGCTGGCAGGTTCGAGCCTGCCAACTAAACAAGAATGACTACTACAACCAAAAAATAGCCAGACCTGTGGCTGGCATTGTGGCCCAGCTACTTGAGAGGCTAAGGCAAGAGAATTGCTTAAGCCCGAGAGTTTGAGGTTGCTGTGACCTGTGACACCATGGCACTCTACTGAGGGCAACATAGTGAGACTCTGTCTCAAAGAAAAAAAAAAGAACATGGTTTTAAAAAACTATACAAATAGGCTCGGTGCCTGTGGCTCAAGTGGCTAAGGTGCCAGCCACATACATCTGAGCTGGCGAGTTTGAATCCAGCCTGGGCTACCAAACAACAATGACAACTGCAACTAAAAAATGGCCAGGCATTGTGGCTGGCACCTTTAGTTCCAGCTACTTGGAAAGCTGAGGCAAGAGAATCACTTAAGCCTAGGAGTTGGAGGTTGCTGTGAGCTATGATGCCAGGGCAATAGCTTGAGGCTCTGTCTCAAAAAAAAAAAAAAAACCTATACAAATAAGTGTACACAGAGAAATCTTGTGTCATCTCTGACCACTCTAGCTTTTGCCACTGAGATGATTTCTCCCCCCATTTGTTCACTGGTGGGTGATACCTGTAATCCCAGCACTTTGGAAAGCTAAAGTGGGAGGATCACTTGAGGCCAAGAGTAGAGATCAGCCTGGGCAACATAGCAAGACCCTGTCTCTAAAAAAAAAAACACACACACTAAAAAATGAACCAGACATGGTGGCACATGTTATAGTCCCACCAACTTGGGAGGTTGAGATGACAGGATCCCTTGAGCCCAGGAGTTTGAGGCTGCAATGAGCTATGATCTTCCCACTACACTCCAGCCCAGGTGACAAAGATGATGTCTCTAAAAAAAATTTTTAATGTCAAAAAATGTTTGTTCAGTGTTCCTATTTCTCTTGATTTTCTTCTTTCCTTTCTTTTTTTTTTTTTTTTTTTTTTAGACAGAGTCTCACTATGTCGCCCTTGGTAGAGTGCCATGGCATAACAGCTCACAGCAACCTCAAACTCTGGGGCTTAAGCAATTCTCTTGCCTCAGCCTCCCAAGTAGCTGGGACTACAGGAGCCCACCACAACGCCCGGCTATTCTTTGGTTGCTGGTGTCATTGTTATTTGGCAGGCTCTGGCTGGATTTGAACCTGCCAGCTCTGGTGTATGTGGCTGGTGCCCTAGCCACTGAGCTACAGGCGCTGAGCCTATTTCTCTTAATTTTCACAAATACTTTGTTTTGTTTGTTAGTTTGTTCAAATTGGACTCAAAGATCCCTGCTTTACAATTGTTGCTATATCTCTTAAGTCTCTTTTAATCTTCAAGTTCCCTCTCCCTTCATCTGTCTTCCCTCTTACAATTTATTTCTTGAAGAAACTGAGTCACATGTCTTACAAAATCTCACAATCTGGCTTTTGCTGAATGCATACCCATAGTGGCCTAACATGTGCTTCTGTCCCTGCATTTCCCATAAACTGCTAAATAGATCTAGACATGTGCTGTCCTGTATGGTACTCTGACTAGTAACAGTGTGGCTCTTCAGCACTTGCACCGTGGTCAGCCAAAATTAAAAAGTGCTGTCAGAGGCCAGGTGCAGTGGCTTGTACCTGTATTCCTAGCACTGTGAGATGCCGAGGTGGGCGGATCGCCTGAGCTTACAGGTTTGAGACCAGCCTGAGCTAGACTCTGTCTCTAAAAATGGCCAGGCATTGTGGTGAGCCTCTGTAGTCCCAGCTACTTGGGAGGGTGAGCCCGGAGGATCGCATAGCCCACAGTTTGAGGTTGCTGTGAGCTATGACACCACGGCACTCTACCAGTGATAACAAAGTGAGACTGTCTCAAAAAAACAAATGCTATTAATATAAAATAAACATTGGGGCTCGGTGCCTGTGGCTCAAGTGGCTAAGGCACCAGCCACATACACCTAAGGTGGTGGGTTCGAATCCAGCCCAGGCCCACCAAACAACGACGGCTGCAACCAAAAAAATAGCCGGGCGTTGTGGCGGGTGCCTGTGGTCCCAGCTACTTGGGAGGTGGAGGCAGGAGACTCGCTTGAGCCCAGGAGTTGGAGGTTGCTGTGAGCTTTGATGCCACAGCACTCTACCCAGGAGGACAGCTTGAGACTCTGTCTCAAAAATAAATAAATAAATAAATAAAAATAAACATTGGGGTTTTCAAAGTCTTGGTACAAAAAAACTTTTCACTAATAATTTCTATATTTATTGCATGTCAAGATAATAATAGTTTGGATATTGAGTTAAAATATTCTATAAACTTTAAAATTATGTATGATACCAACATTTCTATTGGATAGTGCTGCTATAGAGGCTTGATCAGTTTCAGGGTCAATTTTTTGTCACGCCTACTTCTTATTTTTTGAGACAGAGTCTTACTTTGTCGCCCCCCATAGAGTGCATGGCCTCATAGCTCACAGCAACCTCAAACTCCTAGGCTTAAGTGATTCTCTTGCCTGACTCCCAAGTAGCCGGGACTACAGGTGTCCACCACAATGCCTGGCTATTTTTAAAGATCGGGTCTCGCTCTTGCTCAGGCTGAACTTGAACCTGTGAGCTCAGACATTCCATCCATCTTGGCTTCCCAGAGTCCTAGGATTGCAAGTCATGCCTACTTCACAGTAGGTGGGCAGTTTTTCCATCAGGAGGCGTGTAATGCCTCATTTGTTTTTTTCATTTTGGGGGGGTAATGTCAAGTCTTTTTTTTTTTTTGAGACAGAGCCTCAGGCTGTCCCCCTGGGTAGAGTGCCGTGGCATCACAGCTCACAGCAATCTCCAACTCCTGGGCTCAAGCAAGTCTCCTGCCTCCGCCTCCCAAGTAGCTGGGACCACAGGTGCCCGCCACAACGCCTGGCCATTTTTTGGTTGCAGCCATCATTGTTGCTTGGCGGGCCCAGGCTAGATTCGAACCCGCCACCTTAGGTGTATGTGGCTGGCACCTTAGCCACTTGAGCCACAGGCGCCGAGCCAATGTCAACAGTCTTGACTGATCATTGCCTAGATCTTCTATTTCATTAGAGGTTGTAAAATGGTAAAGTTCTATCATTTCTTTTTCATGTATTTGGCTGGAAAACTTTTATAAAGAGAAATATTTCCTGTTATATAGGAAAGGTACAAAAAATGCTTGATCCCCTTTTTTGTCAAGTTTCAAATGATGAGGTTCCCCCTACATCCTCCAAAGGAGGGGGTGAGTTCGTTATCTTTCATATTATAACCTCATGGATTTAAACATTTTAATGTTGATACTCACTGCAGTTCTCCCCATTAATGCACAAAGTGTCCCTTATTTATCTAATGAGGGCTTCTCCAAGTTGACTGCTGCATTTTTTTTGACACAATCCCACTGTTGATTGTGTATGACTATATTCTCCCCTGCCCCAAACTGCAATCAACTATTCCTCAAAGGAACCTCAGTTGCTTTTAGTGGGAAAAGGTATTTAGAAACCAAAGACCAGGAGCTAGTGGTGCTCATTTTTATCAGTCATTGTTTCTTTTCTTTTTTTTTTTCCTTTTGAGACAGAGTCTCAAAAAAGTGTTGCCCCCCGTAGACTGCCATGGCATCATCATAACTCATAACAACTTCAAACTTGGTCTCTAGTGATCCTCTTGCCTCAGCTTCCAAGTAGCTGGGAGTATAGGCGCCCACCACAACATCAGCTATTTTTTTAGAAGACTGGGTCTCACTCTTGCTCAGGCTGGTCTCAAACTCCTGAGCTCAAGTGATCTGCCTACCTTGGCCTCCCAGAGTTCAAGGATTACAAGTATGAGCCACCCCACCCAGCCTCAGTCAGTTTCCACATCTTTTCAGTGGACAGAGCTAGGGAACAAACCTTTCTAAGATATAATTCATAATGAGTTCATAGTGATATACTTCTAACTCAAATTCAGTACTCCTAATTTTTATTTAACCTCACTAATTGTGTATGTTCGTCTTTCTCCCATTTTGAAACACCAGTTCTCAATACCAACATTTCTTTTTGTTTTGTTTTACAACACAAACAGGACAAACTCAGAATAACAATACCAACATTACCAACAAGGATAGGGTTACTGAAAATAATTGTAAAAAATGATTTCACAGTTTTTTCTGTCCTTACGGTAAATCCACACTAGATTAAATAATCAGTTTATGGGTTGGCTCATGCTAGCAGTTTGAGAGGCATTGCTTGAGGCTGGCAGTTCAAGACCAGCCTGGGTAATATTGTGAGAACCCACCTCCACAAAAAAATACAAAAATTAGTTGGGCAAGATGACACATGTCTATAATCCCACCTATTTGTGAGGCTTAGGCAGGAGGATTGCTTATGCTGAGGAGTTCAAGGTTTTAGTGAGCTATGATTGTGCCAATGCATTCTAGCCTTGGCAACTCAGTAAGACTCTGTTCTAAAAAAATAATAAAAAGTTATTTGAAACAGTTCCTCTGCTCGGCGCCTATGGCTCAATTGGCTAAGGCGCCAGCCACGTACACCTAAGGTGGCGGGTTCAAATCCCCAGCCCGGACCCGCCAAACAACAATGACGGCTGCAACCAAAAGAAAAATAGCCAGGCGTTGTGGCCGGCGCCTGTGGTCCCAGCTGCTTGGGAGGCGGAGGCAGGAGACTTGCTTGAGCCCAGGAGTTGGAGGTTGCTGTGAGCTGTGATGCCACAGTACTCTACCCAGGGGGGACAGCTTGAGGCTCTGTCTCAAAAAAAAAAAAAAGAAAGAAAGAAACAGTTCCTCTTTGTGGTTGTGCTAACCAACTGGATATATAGATTTTTATTTTATTTTTTTGAGACAAGGTCCCACTCTGTTGCCTGGACTTGGGTGTAATGGAATCATCATAGCTCACTGCATCCTCAAACTCCTGGGCTCAAGCAATCCCCTGCCTCAGCCTCCCAAGTAGCTGGGACTATAGGTGCATGTCATCACGCATATCTGGTTTTTTATTTTTATTTTCATATCTACTTTTTATTTTTATTTTTTTTTATTTTTTTGAGACAGAGCCTCAAGCTTTCCCCCTGGGTAGAGTGCCGTGGCATTACAGCTCACAGAAACCTCCAACTCCTGGGCTCTAGCGAGTCTCCTGCCTCCGCCTCCCAAGTAGCTGGGACCACAGGTGCCTGCCACAATGCCCGGCTATTTTTTGGTTGCAGCCGTCATTGTTGTTTGGTGGGCCAGGCTGGGGATTTGAACCCGCCACCTTAGGTGTACGTGGCTGGCGCCTTAGCCGGTTTAGCTATAGGCGCTGAGCCTATATCTAGTTTTTAAAATTTTCTTTAGAGACAGGGTCTTGATATGTTGCCCAGGCTGACCTCAAACTCAAGTCATCCAGCTACCTCGGCCTCCCTAAAGGGTAGGATTACAGCCATGACTGCCAAGATTGTCTAGTTTTACTTTTTGATTTATAGGTCTGGTTTATAATTATGTAAACTCTAAAGTCAAATCTATGCTCTGGGAACATTCAGAGAAACAGAGCTTTTATCCCTTTCCCTTGTAGCTTGTTCTCCTTTTTCCCCAAAGGTAATCGTTTTTTGTGTTTTTTTTTTTTTTTTGTAGAGACAGAGTCTCACTTTATCACCCTTGGAAGAGTGCCATGGCGTCACACAGCTCACAGCAACCTCCAACTCCTGGGCTTCAGCAATTCTCTTGCCTCAGCCTCCCAAGTAGCTGGGACTATAGGTGCCTACCACAATGCCTGGCTATTTTTTTGTTGAAGTGTGGCCAAGGCTGGGTTTAAACCTGCCACCCTCGGTACATGGGGCCAGCACCCTACCCACTGAGCCACAAGTGCTGCCCCAAAGGTAATCATTTTTAAAAATAGGTCTTATTTATTAATTTTTTTTTGAGACAAGAGTGTCACTCTGTTGCCCCAGGCTAGAGTGCTGTGGCATCAGTCTAACTCACAGCAACCTCAAACTCTTTTGGTTCGGCTCAGCGCCTGTGGCTCAAGTGGCTAGGGTGCCAGCCACATACACCTAAGGTAGCAGATTGGAATCCAGCCCTGGACCGCCAAACAACAATGACAGCTGCAACCAAAAAAAAAAAAAAAAAGGCTGGGCTGGTGGCTGCCTGTGATCCCAGCTACTTGGGAGGCTGAGGCAGGAGACTCGCTTGAGACCAGGAGTTGGGAGGTTGCTGTGAGCTGTGATGCCACAGCACTCTACCCAGGGGGACAGTTTGAGGCTCTGTCTAAAAAAAAAACTCTTTTGGTTCAAGTTATCCTCCTGCCTCCTCCTCCCTAGTAGCTGGGACTAGGGTCTCCTGCCACAAGGCCTGGCTAGTTTTTCTATGTTTTGTAGAGACAGGTCTTGCTCTTGCTCAGGCTGGTGTTGAATTCTTGGGCTCAAGGGATCTTCCCACCTTGGCCTCCCAGAATGCTAGATGTGAGCCATCATGCCCAGCCTATTCTTTTATTTTTTAAATAAAGTGGATATGTGTATATGCTTTAGCTCAAACTGTTTTTTCAGTTAATGACAATACTCTAGAGATCGCTTTAAAGCAATTTAGAAAACTAGCCCTCAATTCTTTTTACACTTGCATAGTATTCCACAGTATGGGTATACCACTGTCAATTCAACAGTGCCCAGCTGATGGAGATTTAGGTGTTTTCACTTTTTGTTATTACAACCATTAGGTCAATTCTCACAAAACAGGAAAAGGCTGAGAGGATAAGTAGTTTGCCCACATTCACAGATGGGAAACATATTAATAGTAGATTTGGCTAAAGTAGTAGGGAAACTCAAAGAACAGTGGCTTCAACATGATAGTTTTTCTGAAACATAAATGGCAGGCAGGACAAGGCTGGTATGCTGGTTCAGTTTTCCTAGGTCCTCAAGGACCCAGGCGCCTTCGTACTTGTTCTACAGTTTAACCTCTATGCTTCATGGTCCTAGGTGGTTACCCTGGCTGTAGCTATCACAGCCACATTCTAGCCAGGAAGAGGGAGGACAGGGCAAAGAAGGGAATGCTCTTGACTCTTAGGGATACCTTCAAGTTGATCGAACCACTTTAGCTCTGTCCCCATGGAGCTCCTTTGTGGTGACATTCAACCCCAGGTGAGTTCTTCTATACTGATGGTGAATTCATTTACAGCCAAAGTGAGGGCCTCTAGGCAGATCTGCTCTGAGTGCCTACTCTACAATCCTGGTGAGTTCTTCTTTACCCATGTGTAGTTTTTTATCTGGGCCTGACATCTCTACACCCATGGTGAACTCCCTTAACCCTCAGGTTGAGTTCTACTCCTGGGTTGAACTGTCTACCCTCAGTAGGATCTCCCTTACACCTCTGATAACATCTTCACCTGTGGAGAGCTCTTTAACACTCAGGGTGATCTCACTTATACCCTGATAGTGCCACCAAAATAGGTCTCATAGAAGTATGGAGAGCACTTCTCTACCTCTGATGAATTCCTGCAGTAAACTCCCCCTCACTCTGGTGGCAAATGTCTCTCCCTCCCAGTGTGATCTGGTCCATACTGTGATCCCCTCTACTTCCATGGTGAGCCGCTCTATACCTAAATCTTCCTCAGCTGTAGTGGTCTCGTCTACCCCCAGCCAGTTATTCTACATCCATGTTTTCAACCACTCTAATGGGTCTTGCAATAAATCCTCTTTCAAACTATTTACCTGGTCCTCCAACTGCATGAACCACAACCTTAAATGTCTCCTAAATCAAGCTCATTACCTCTCCTGCACCCCCTACACCCATGGCTCTCAGTTGTTTTCTTAGCTTAATTAACAGAATGACCTTCATGCAAGATAGAAACCTCAGTCGGCCTTGGGCCCTCCCTTTGCCTCCAGCCCAAATACAAATACAAAGAGCTGAATGCCCTTGAGTTTTTTTTTTTTAATTTGGTCTCCCCATACCCCTGTTGCCTGTTGTAGTTCAGGTTCACCAGTTTCCTTTTACTTAAATCATTTCTGCAGGTCTGATTCTCTGGTGTCCCTATCTGCTTTGTTCATTTCATCACTCTCATTTGTTTGAGGTGACTTCCTAAAAAACAGAAATTCAGTAAACTATTAAAAGTGCTTCATTCCGGAGTAGGGGAGGGAGTATTGGCATGGGATGATGGAACTTTCTCTATTTCTAATATGGCTGTGTTATTTCTTTTGTTTTTACAATGAAAATGTATTTTTTTTTAAAGACAGAGTTTCACTATGTTGCCCTGGGTAGAGTGCCATGGCGTCACAGCTCACAGCAACCTCAAGGTCTTGGGCTTACACAAGTCTCTTGCCTCAGCCTCCCAAGTAGCTGGGACTACAGGCGCCCGCCACAACGCCTTTTTTTTTTGGTTGTAGTTGTCATTGTTGCTTGGCAGGCCCAGGCTGGATTTGAACTTACCAGCTCTGGTGTATGTGGCTGGCGCCCTAGCTGCTGAGCTACAGGTGCCAAGCCCAAAATGCATTTTTTAATAATAAAAAATTTTTATTGGTCAAGAAAACTTGTCAGCTGTCTTTGGTCTTCTGGATACATTCCAAAATACATTTGGTACCCATCTTCCCCAACAAAGGGCTCTCCATACTCCTCACACGTTGTCTGACAAGGCTGGATTTCCTCATTCCCAATCATGCCTTGCTTTTTCTTTCAAGCCACCGTGTTTACTGGTCCCTTCATCATCTGCCTTTCCCCTCTGCCCACATACTCAAATATACCTTTCCCCATGGCCTCATCCTTCTACATTGGCACTCCTGGTGTTCAATGCAGGACTAGAAGGCACCCAGGGTATTCTAAACACAAATGGACTTGACACAATGACTCAGATGCTCACGAGGTCTCTGGAGAGGATAAAGGAATGAGTCAGGAACAACTCTGAAACCATGGGATTCAAGAACAATCTGATGAGGTCGTCATTCAAGGAGTAGAAACCTCCCCTGGCCACAACTACTACTGCACTGTATCATCCACAAAGCTGAAGACCAGAAGCTGAAATGTTGGTCTAGTCACTCCAACTGGCTAGCATGTCTCCTCAAACTTTCTTATCAGCAGCCATTATAGTAGGAAGGTACCTCTACTTCCTGCTGACTTTCAAACTGACTATGCATACAGAAAGCTAGCTGCAAGAGAGTCAAATAGTTTTCAGCTCTTTATCCTCTGCAATAAAGGACAGGCATAAAAGGATGCAAGACAAAAATCAAGAACCAACTGATAGTACCTAATGCAAGTGCTGCTGGGAATAGTTAAGAGTACAGGAGAGGTTGAAGCTGTAAGTCTCAACTATTAGGGCCAAGCAAGCTTAGACTTGATACTAGAAGTAATAGAAAAATAGGTCTGGAGAAGTGACACAGTTTCAGGAAAATGTGGTCCTAAAGATAAAGTATTCACCATTCTGCAGGACTATAGTAGTTCAATGCCAAGAACAATGTGAAAGCCTACCAGGTCATCAAAGAAGACAGGCAAGAGGACATGAGACAGGAAGATATATGCCCAAGAACTGGGCTTTCAGAATAGACTCCAAACCACATTCTCAGTGCAATTCCTCCAAAATCTTCCAGTCTGCTTTGGTTTATAGAGACCATAAATTGCTCTACAGTTATCTATAAGGAATAGATCACCACCACCTAAACAGAATCAGTGACAACAATAATGCTTTAGGAATACATAGGACACAAGGTACTTCACTTTTCTCCTTTCCTCAACAGGTTTATTGCCTTTTAAGAAAATTTTTGTAAAATATAAATACAAAGGCAGAGAATTTACTTACAAAGTTAAAACACAGATTTCAAACATAAACACACAATTCAGAAAATTTTAGTTTTATGTACATTTCCAAGCAACCTCAACATATTATGTTAGTTTTCAATATTTTACAGGGTACAGAAAAAAATAGCTCAAAGTCTTCTTTAAATAAGAGCATAAAATGTTTAAACATATAAACAATCCGGTTTGATGCGTGAAAACTAATTTCACAGCTTTTAAATTAGGATATAAAAGTTTCATACAATTAGTTGTTGTGTGTGGATATGGTTTGAATTTATATTACACACTACTGGATTACATCCAATAGCATTTACCTGGCCCGAGCAGGTACTCTGTAAACAAAACATAAAGTTACAACATCACCAAGTGCCACCCAATTCATTCCCCCAAACCAACCACATGGTTCTGGCCACACTTTACACAGTTATGGCCTCTGTCATCAGAGCTTTGTATGAAATTAAGTCAAAGTGTGGAGCTCCTTTTCCTCATTTTTTTCTCCTTAAAAAAGAAAACAAAAAAATGTTCCAAGTAAAAACAAACATATCCCAAAGCATGTGTGCACTGAAAAGTAAAGAAACATTGTAACAACTTCGTAAAAACTGACTTAAATTTTTAAAAAGAAAAAAACATGTTTCTAAGTCCTTCTGACTGGCGTAATTTCTCTTATATAAAGAAGAGATATTTTCATATGTAATAGTGTCCTTTCTTTACAGAAATAGTTGTATTATGACACATATGCACAAGGATTAACACTATAACACACTGTACACGGTGGTCTGGTGTGCTCACCAGTAGTCCTCGGAGACCGTGTCGTTGGGGTGGAGCCACTCCACAGAGGAGCCCAGCATGGTCTGAAGCTCACTGGTGAATTCCACCAGATCTAACAGCTCCTTGCTTTCAGGATTGAAGGCTTCCAGGTCTTTGGAGCAAGAGAACAAAAGACTTGCTGAAACCTGCCGGTAAAATTCTGCTTCTGCGATGGTGACAATTTCCACATTTGGAAAATTGCAGCGGAATATGCGGGATGACATTTTTAATTTCTTAAGCACGTCTGAAAGTAGTAGCCAGTTTCGTGGCCTACAAAATAGAAAAGAAAATGGTTTGAGTTTCTAGCAAAATGACAAGTTGTCCCATTAACTACTACACCCTGACTAGACCAGTCTCTAGTCAGGTAACAAGGGCCAGTTACTTTCACTTTGTTCCTGCTTCCCATTTGTTACCATACATACCTGCTCTTTTATTACCCTTTCTTTCTAAGGCAAGGGAGAGATTTGCCTCTAGCTATAGATACTCTGGACTCATTTGGTTTTATTAAGAGAACATCTTAATAAAGGGGCTGGGCATGGTGGCTATAATCCTAGTGCTCTGGGAGGCTGAGGTGGGTGGATAGCCTGAGCTCAGGAGTTTGAGGCCAGCCTGAGCAAGCACAAAACTCCTTTTCTTCTAAAAATAGTAAACCTAGCCAAGAGTCATGGTGGATTGTCTACAGTCCCAGCTATTTGGGAGGCTGAGGCAAGAGGATCACTTGAACTCAAGAGTTTGGGGTTGCTGTGAGCTATAATGGTACAGCACTGTGCCCAGGGCAACAGAGTGAAGACTCTGTCTTAAAAAAAAAAAAGGAAGAAAGAAAGAAAGAACATCTAGGAAGGATCATCTAAATAAATAAGACTCATGCTCCCCTTGCTGATGGTAAAGTCTTGCTCATTCAGCTGTGGCTATAACGCCAAGTGTCCTACTATATAGTCACTGGGGGAAACAAATATGTATCCCAACTTCTTGGATCTATCTCTCCTCTCTTTAGACACTGAGTAATAGAGCACCATATTCCTTTTAGGAGTCTCCACCCCATCTTCCATTCTTTCGGGAGTAATAGTTTTAAAAGAAGGCAGATGTTACACACTTTATGATTTCTGTTGCTGTTTTTAATAGCATACATGTTTATAGCTTCAGAGTTTGAAGAGGATGTTATGCATTAAGTACCATTGTTAACACAACACCTGGCAGAGCACAACCTCTTGACAAGTACACCCAAAGTGACTGGTCACTGGGGGGCCTGCCATAGGGGCAAGACTTGAACTAACCAAATCTGATCACACATCAAGATCCCAAGTGTCCTGTATAATGACTACCCTGGGTCATACATGAGAAGGAGATATATCAGTATAGTCTAGTATACCTCAAATACCTGGAAGACCCCTATAGTCATCTGTTGGTGAGACTCCTAAGGAAGACCCCTACCCCAAGTGTTTAGGTACTTTCTGTGAAATTCCAGTTATTGACTTGGGCTATGGAGTGTGACTTAAGCCTTGGTGTTCTGATGTCCCTCCCCTCTACTCTACTGGGTGTAATTAAACTGATGTGTACCCTTTCTGGAAAATATCTACTGCATCATATGAGGTTTGTAGACACTTAAGGAATTTACTACCCACCCAACCTCATCTACTTAACTCCTGCCACCCCAAGAGCAGCTCAAGCTAGTTTCCAACCACATGGTAGCCATGCTCACCCCTGAGCGACAGATACTTGGATGTTATAACATGGTAAGAGTGGACTTTCTGAAAATTCAAATTCGAACACATCGCTATAGGCATCGTCATCATCATCCTGGTCTTCTGGTCCTGGGGGGTTTGCTAAAACGTCATAGCCACTTTCATCATCAGGTTCTAATGGAGGGAAAATAGGAGAGAAAGGAACCAATAAGCTATAGAAAGATTTTGGCTGTTGTCGAGAAAAAGGGAGACTCTAAATAATAAGATTCTTTCCCAACTGAGTCCTGCTTCCAGTGTCCACCACCCATCTCCCCTCACCCACACCAGAGAGAAATGGACTCAAATTCATTTACTAAGCTAAAGAGAACAACGCTGCTCACCACACACAGAGCTGCCATAAAACTCCCAAGAGCCAGTGGAGTCGTCATCACTGCGACCCTGTAGGTCATTTAAATAATCTAGAGGAAGAAAAAACAAGATAAAACCTACTGGTGAGAAAAAAATGATGGCAGAGTTAGGGGGCATTTTTCCTAGAAATTCACGACAGGCTGGCAAATCACTTCCCATCTTCCCCTTTCTGCGCGTCATCGGTGCAATTCACTAAAACCTTGCTTCTCTGCTTTATCTACCTAACTAAATCCTACACACCTGTTCATCTGCCTCCCTGAGAGACAGATAACTCTGAACACCGTGACATACCATAATGAAAGCTAGGCTGGCAAGGTAAGAAGGTAAGCCCTCATAGGCAAAAATAAATAGCATTACACGTATATATCTCTTTCCCAATGAGTAAGTGCAACTTAAAGTAAATAAGGATGAATCACAAGGGAGTTAGTGTCATTCTTTGGCCATGTCTGATAAGGAACGTAACTGCATATAACTGACCCTCAGGAAAACCTTGTGCTTCTGTTTTAGGAATTTTTTAAGGCCCAGAGCTTAAATGACGGGTTATCTGATGACCAAACACCACAAACCTACCCAGATAATTTCACCTAAGGGAGGTCTGACTTCTTTCACCCAAACCTGAGATGTAAACCCATGAGCCATACTCAAGTTAAAAAATGTATTTGTAGAAAATGCAAATAACTTTAGGAAATCTTTTACAACATTAGGGTAAACAGATGACTTAGTATCACTAGAATAAAGTTACACCAGACAAAAGGCCAAGGCCAAATGCCTGGTTGCTCTCCTCCAAAGCTTCAAAATTTCAGCCTTTATGATTTCTGCCTGGTCAAATCCAAACCAAAGTATCTAGTTATCATCTATTTTTGAATAAGACCATTTCTTGAACTTTGTCATTCATACCTGTTAAAAACTTTTCCATAAGTTCACTGTGCGTCATTTTCATGATGGTTCTACCTGAGTACGTAGCCAAAGTGGGGTCAGCACCATAGGAAAGGAGCAAGCGGACAATTTCCAAGTGATCATTCTCAACAGCATCGTGCAGAGGCCTAGGGAGACACGGGCAATGGGGTTAAGCTCACGCGTATGACACTGCTTCCAGAGTCATTTCCTTTAATACCAACAGGCAAATCTATGTGTACCTCTTGTACTGAGCCTCTTAGGCACAATAGTTCATCCAGGAGGTATGTGCACTGTCACCACCACTGCACAGATAGGGAAAATGAGGTCTAGTCACTGAAGATTAGTGACACCTAACCCTTTACAAGGTAGGTCAAGGGACAAATTCAGGCCTAAGTCTCAAACGGCAACCTATCTTAATCCAAAGTCTAAGAAGGAGGGTAGTGCCTGTGGCTCAAAGGAGTAGGGCGCTGGCCCCATATGCCAGAGGTGGTGGGTTCAAACCCAGCCCCAGCCAAAAAACACAAATAAATAAATAAATAAATATTTAAAAAAGACAAAGTCTAAGAAGGAACTCGTGCCACAACTAAAAATGTTTTCAATGAACTTAAGTACTAATGGACTCTGTGAAGGCAACTTTTGGTGAGCTTGGCAGGGGAATCCCATCATTATGGAAGCCAATGCAACAGGCAACTTAAAAATTTAAAAAAAAGCTACTTCTATTTTTAAAAGAAACAAGGTGCAAAGAGAATGATCAGCAGAGACTATCCCAAAAGACTGATTCTAGGACTTCACATCGATATCAACCCTCTGATCCAAAAGCTGAGGGAAAGGTGAGGGGAAGAAAGACGGCCCAGTGGGATATGTTCTTAGGAGAGTACAGAGTGTCCCCCACTAGTGTCCACGGGGGTCAGGGAATGTTATTTGCAAAGCTTGAGACACTAAAATACATTTCCGTTTGACTATTTTTATCACTGCCAGGAAAACCCAGTGCCCTACCTCCTGGCAGCATCCTACCCACACAACCAGGATGATGTGCGGGCTGCCTCAGACCTGGGTCTCTGACCAATAAACCAGAGTAAAGGACAGGGTGAGCCCCAGGGCTGGGGATGTGGGAGGTGATGGCAGGTCCTCTGTTTGTACTCTTGGGATTTTCAACTCACATATATTTTAAATATAGTGATTTCATAGATGGTGATGAAGAATCCAGGGTCTTAATTATTCTCATTTATTCATGTAGGCTGACATTTTTGGAGGCTTTGGTCCATAGAAGCATTATAAGACTGGCCAAGATTGGGTGCTTTATATGTACATTTGCCAGAAAGATATGTTAGATTCAATTCTAGAGGACTCAGCCATCAATGTGCTTACATATCACTCGTGTTCTCTCCTCCTGGGGTTTCCCACATCCCTGAGAACCACTGCCTGTGCCCTCACAGGGCCAGACTAAGAGCAAGTCACACCACTGACCTGGTTCCATCTTGGGCACTGCAGTTGACATCAGCGCCATATTCAAGGAGGTGTCGCACGATGTTGAGCCACCCTCTAGCACAAGCTTCATGCAGGGCACAATAACCTGCATTGTCTCGATGGTTCACATCACAAATCTTATTCTCCAGGCAGTACAATACTACTTCCTGTGTGGAGGGGGAGGAATGTCATCAGATCACTGCACAATGACATTATATGGGAGATGTCTCTGTGCTTTCAAAGAGATGCATCCCTAGGCTCGGCACCCATAGCACAGTGGTTACAGTGCCAGCCAATACACTGAGGATGGCGGGTTCAAACCTGGCCTGGGCCTGCTAAAACAATGACAACCGCAACAAAAAATAGGTAGGTGGTGTGGTGGGCACCAGGAGTCCCAGCTACTTGGGAGTATGAGGGAAAAGAATCACTTAAGCCCAAGAGTTGATGGTTGCTGTGAGCTGTGATGCCATGGCACTCTACCCAGAGTGACATAGTGAGACTCTGTCTCAAAAAAAAAAAGAGAGAGAGAGAGAGAGAGAAAGAGATGCATCCCTAGACTTGAGAACTCATTGCAGTTGAGGCAGGTGTGGATGTCTTTTTTTTTGTTTTGTTTTGAGACAGAGCCTCAAGCTATCCCCCCGGGTAGAGTGCCATGGCATCACAGCTCACAGCAACCTCCAACTCCTGGGCTCAACCGAGTCTCCTGCCTTAGCCTCCCAAGTAGCTGGGACCACAGGCACCCACCACAACGCCCAGCCATTTTTTGGTTGCAGCCATCATTGTTGTTTGGCGGGCCCGGGCTGGGGATTCGAACCCGCCACCTTTGGTGTATGTGGCTGGCGCCTTAGCCGCTTGAGCCACAGGCGCCGAGCCTGGATGTCTTAATAAGGGGCAAACAACATGTGCAAAGGGCTTGGTGACAGTGATGGTGTCCTTTAAGGCTCTGCCCTAGCTGCTTAGTTCTAGGTGAGTTATGCTTTCTAACTTCTCCAAAGCCTCCATATCCTGTGCTGGGCGAGAATAACAGCACTTACATGGGGCTGTTGAGAAGATGCAATTAGAGACTCAAAAAAGCCCTTAGCCCGGTGCCTTGCATCTTGAGTACAGAGGGATGCAACTGCTAGTGTTTCACATGATGCATTAATAAGCAGAAGGGCATTCTCACTCAATCAGTTCACTCAGTAAGTAGTGGTGGCTGACAACATAAGTTTAGATAAAAGCATGAGTTGGAGATCCTTTCTCAACTTGAGCCAGGGAGGGCTGTCCAGGAGTTTAAGCCAGTCCTCAAGCCCCCTGTGAAGACCAGGGGTCAGAGTCTGGGTGGCAATGCTCCTGCTGTTAAGTAGACTTTAAGGGACGCCTCTCTTAATGTATCATGCATATCAGCAAGAAATGACATAAGTGTTTCAAATAACCCTACCCTCATTTTGCTTTATTCTCTACCCTACTCAGGACTGAATCAATATAGTATTTTCATATTTACTTAAGTTAATGACAGGATTTGATATACCACAAACTACAACCTACATGTTTCCAGAACGAAATAAGACAAAGTTACCCTTCCCTCCCTTGCAGAATGTGTTCTGTGTCAACAGTTCACCTGGCTCAGTGCCTGTGACTCAAGTGGCTAAGGTGCCAGCCACATACACCTAAAGTGGTGGGTTCAAATCCAGCCCAGGCCTGCCAAACAATGATGGCTGCAACCAAAAAATAGCCAGGCGTTGTGGCAGGTGCCTGTGGTCCCAGCTGCTTGGGAGGCTGAGGCAAGAGACTCGCTTGAGCCCAGGAGTTGGAGGTTGCTGTGAGCTGTGATGCCACGGCACTCTACCCAGGGGGATAGCTTGACGCTCTGTCTCAAAAAAAAAAACCAAAAAACAGTTCGCCTGAGAATCACTGTTATTTATCTTCTTTGGTGTGTTAAAATACTGCTATAAACCACTCTCGGTAAACAGCACCGTCATTTATTCAATGTTTCATTATTTTGACTAAGAAAGTTTTCGAACATATAAAACTATATCTGCCACCAGAAAACAAATGAACCCGTGTTCCTATAAGCCACGCTCAGCAGAGGTGTCGGGAGTGTGAGAATTGGAGGCTGCAGAGCGCGTGGATGGCCCAGCACATGCTTGGTAAGGGGGAGCTCGAGAGGTCACAGTGGGCGCCTCCCTTCCTGACAGCTCTTAAATAATTTATCTATTAAACCTAAAATAGGTGGCATTGTAGCCACCCATAAACATGAGGTTAGTTCTGAAAACCCTGTTTGCCCTTTCTAGCATACCTTGGTCGAAACTGATCCCTCTATTGGGTGCTAACTAGAATGTTCCATATGTTCCCTCTGTGAACCTAAGCTTGCATGCTGCTAAACCTGACCATCCGTGCCCTGATGCTTCAGGTCACTGTGTCAGTTCCCTTCCAAAATAAGGGGAGGAAGAGAGAAGGCATGCCCACAGAAGCAGTTCTTCCTTCAGGTCCTAACCTGCCAGAAAGCCCACAATCCTCAGAGCTCCCAGGCCACCTGCCCTGAGCACTGGTATCCAGGATACCGCATGAAGCTGCTGCTCTTTTAGCAGGCCCTCACTAGCCAGACTCGAGTGGACGGCTGTACGCTAATGAGTTGTGTGTCCCAGCCAGGGAGAGGCCCCATCACATGATTCTGGGATCAGCTCTAAGCACCACCGACTGCTGTGCACAGATCAATTTACCCAGATCCCGGCAGCCTGCCTGGTGTCCTATCAACCCAGGGTTTATTTGCTCTGACAATTATGGCTTTCACCTGGAAACCTTCATCACTATGAGGGCTGATGTGAGGGAACCTAGAAAGGAAAGACGTTGAAGCTGAAAGGTAACTCAACTCTCTTTTCCTGGAGGATGGCAGGCAAGGCACCAGTGACCTGACAAGCAGGTCAGACTTTATGCCATGGCCACCATACTTCTTGCTTTGCCAAATGTGTAGGTGTTATGTTATCCCACAGTGATCTACATGCGACATCAGGAAAAGAACGTAGTACTGTTCCTATTCAACCCTTGGGGGAAGTGACACCCAACTGACACACAAAGAGGTTAACAAAGTACAGGTCTTTTGGTACCTGATCTGCTGGGAAGCCCTAACGCAGGACCCAGGCTGGAGTGTTGTAATCCAGCCATGATCAGCATCCCTCAGACCCTCTCTGTTGGGGTAAAAGCAGGCTAATGACACTCTTCTAGTTAGGAGGGTGATGGTCTCTTAATTGGGTGGCAATTGCTGTCACCAACAGAGAAATGAAGTCTCTCTACCCAATACATTTCTTGGTTTATATTCTATGCTAGAAATGGGAGCGTTTGAAGGGCAGCCCGCCCATTCCCAAACAAAATCAAACTGTTTTTGTTGGACTATTCTCTGTTAAGCGGCTATAAGCCGAATGCCATTAACCGCAAAATGTAACCATAAAGGCCATAAACCCGACATTGTTAATTAATTAAATGCCTCATTAACTTTTTTAAAAACATGATTTATTCAATTCATAGAAAATTTAACCATCACCACTAAATGCGCAAGCATGTGGTTCCACATCGGCATTTTAGCCAAAGGAATAGAAGCCTCTTTACTGAGGGGGAAAGGTCTGCACTTATCTGGCCTTTCAGGTGGTCTAATACAGATCCGGAGAGAGAACATTTCTAAACCTCAAGAACCAAAGCGATACTAAACAAAGTGCAGCCAGCCTTTTTTATTGAATGTGTTGAAAACAACAATGGTAATAAAGACTAACTTCAGGAAAACTCTCCCAAAGTTGTACATTTAAACTGTAGGTAACCTGGGTTAAGCACATTATCCTTCTACTTTAAAAGGTTTAAACTGCCACATGTTATCATTCCAACATTTTAAATTTTCCTAAAAAAAAAAATCAAAAGCTGGATTCAAGTTGAAAGCTTTCATTTAGTAATTACAACAACATTCAGCATCAAAACTGATGACCGATGAAATTTGCATAATTTGAAGAGAGAAAAAAGTTGTCCTTACATAAACATTCCCAAAGCTTCTTGGAGGACCTGCAAGAGTCTTCAAGAGTCTTTTGAGGTTTCTAGTCCCAAGAATGAGACTGGTAGAAATGATGCCAAGATCACAGACCAGGCCAGGAGCCTTGTCCTCCACAGGCAACAGAGCATGCTGGCCTCCTGCCTCATCACCTGTGGTACTTGTTGGAAGCTCAAGTCCATTTTCTCAAGCACAGTCAGGAATGAGTAGTTCTGCTTGACATGCTGTATCTATCCTGTCCTAGGTGCTACTGTTCTCAGCTTGTGGGAAACCAACGGGCTGCCACTTGGATTTAATCTGCAAGTAACTGAGCTAATTACCAAATCCTCCCTGAGAGTTCTCCCTACAATAATCTATACATCTCAAAAGGCAACATGTTGGTATGAAGAAACAAGAACAACAGCACATACAACCAAAGATACCCACAAGTGCTACAGAGGACCAGCCCACAATTGTGAGCAAACTCTCAAGTTCCTTTCTACAGCCTCAGGGGTGGACTCTGGGTCAATGGGAGACCAAAGCTGGGCAGTCCCACCAGGAAAGGCTCAAAGCACTATGGACAGCAGCAGGGTCAAATTGTGCAACCCAGGGTTCTCTGCCAAATCCTGGGAGCCCACAGCTGAGTGTGGATGCTGCCACCCTGGTGCTCTGCCACACCTCCACACTCAAGCTTGCTGAGCCACATTTTATTTTCATCATTCAACTCCCAGAGGGCTGATGCCAGCATAAAAAAATGCCTTTGCCCTGTGGGCTATTACATCACAATTTCAACTGACAAGCATGTGGTGGGGGAGATGCACCAGGGGCAGAGGGAGTCGTCTATCTCAAGGAGGTTTGGAGCTATATAAAAAGGCCAATTCCAATGGGAGTCTGTCCTGGAGAGGAGTGGCGGGTTCAGGGGACAGGGGAATGGCTGGGCTTCAGAGCCAAGCTGCTGGATTATTATCTAAGTCAATGAACCCCTCTGGGACTCAGTTTCCTCATCTGAAGACAAGAGTAAAACTAGTTACTATCATGCAAAGATGATGAAAGGGTGAAATGAGTTACTCCAGATCATATGGGCTTAGAGCACACAGCAGAGTATTCAGCCAATAAGCTGTCACTGTCATCCACCATGCTGGGAGAGGGGATGGGCAGGAGGGAGTCAGTAAGTTGGGGGAAAGGCTAAATCTACATCCCTCCTTCAGACTTCAGCCTCAGGGCTACCCTGCTCTCTATTAGAAAGAGACCACTCAGGTCTGCCCCATCCCCCACCTCAGTGCACACCTTCACCTGGTCCACACTGCTGCCTCCCACCCGCTCCCCACACAGGGCTACTCCTCCACCCCTAACAGCACAGGCAACCTCAGATAGAGCTCAGAACTTCTCTACCCCTTGCTAATCAGAATCCAAATGGGCTCATTAAAATTCCCCCAGTCGCCAAGCCCTGGGTTATGTCAGATTTTATATCAGAGATAAGTGAACGAGACTGGAGGATGCCGAAGCAGCCTACCTGCCTGAACACGAACTAAACATCAGAGAAGCCTTTCTTTTCACACTGCGATTGAACAAGCCACCGAAGAGACAGCAGAGAGTGTGGCTAACACAAACATCCTGCTGGAACACTGGCACAACCAACCTGATGTGGAGGGGGGCTAGGCCCCCATCTCCAGGTCCCACCCCCCTCCACACTATGTGCCACCCGCCCCCCAACCTGGCAAAGCCACGGGGACACTCACCTCATAGCCAAGCCTGGCTGCCCGCTGCAGGAGGGTCTCGCCAGCATTCTTATTGACAATAAGTCTCCGTGCCTCTGGCGGCATCGGACGAGACTGGGTGGTCTCTTGAGGGGAACTCGATCGTGGCAGCTGCGTGGACTGGGAAGCTGGTAGCAACTGCTGCAAGCGGTCAAAGGGTTTTGGCTCCTGCTTGGCGGGTGACAGATCATAGTCTGAACTGGACTCAGGGCGCTTTCGGAACCTCCGGACAGTCATCTATTACAAAAGCAGGTAGTGTACATTCTTAAGGCTGTGTCCTGCCAATGCCCAATGCCCGCTGCTTCCCTTCATCCCTGTGTGACCACCTGTGTGGAGGAGGGACTTTTTTCCTTTGTCTTTCTTTGCGGGGGTGGGGGTGGGGTGGGGGTGGGGGGGCTGTCATGGAAGATTGAGAAAAGGAGTTTCACTTTTACTAGTTTGAAACTTTGTAGCCACTCAGAAGACATGCCGGTCTAGGACAGGGAAGTGACATGTGATGTGGGGGATGAGTCTGGGAAAAGGAAAGCTTTGTCCCCAAGGAGCAGAGAAGCAGGGGAGGCGAGCATGTGCTCAGGAGCAGGGGTCAGGAGGTACCTTGCCGTCAGCATTTTCCACATAGTAGTCCCCCGTCATCGACAGCCCCCGCCGGGGCTCCTGAGGTATCAAGTGCTTGGTTTTACACAGTCTCTTCCCAGATGGCTTCTCGCTGTTGTCGGTGTATTTCTGCAGCAGGGAGGCAGCCTGGCAATCCTCTTCTTCGTCTGTGCACAGCACATCTGTCTTCTGGCTTTCTTTAATTTTCTGCTGTTTGGCAGGCGGCCTCGAGGCTGGCGTACAGCTTGGCTGAGTCTGCTTTTTGCCGCTCACATTGGTGGATGAAAGGCTCTTCATGGGCGGAGAGCCGGAGAACACAGGCAAGCCTAAATATGGAGGGGGTGGTGGGCGGGAGGGGAGAAGCAGGCGTTACACAGTTGTAGCCAGTGCAGAAAGAAAAGCCCATTGTTAACACTGATCACTGGAGCGGCTTCAGTTTTTAAAGATATACCAATTATGTTTTCAAAACATTAATATTTTAATTATCCCACATTCAAATGGCAAATAGGTTAACCCACAAATTGCCAAGTGGCAAGTTTCTTGAAAAGGCCGGGAGGAGGGGACAGAAGCCTGTTTTTCTTGCTGTTCTGCCCCCCACCCACTGGGCCTTGGGATGAGGGCCTTCCCAAGGCCAGCCAGCCTGGGTGCTTAGGACCTAATGACTGGAGACAGCCCAAGGCTGGAATGAGGGTGCTGGCAGGGCTCTGGGGCCACCCAGACTTCCTTTCCTGTTCAACCACAGGCAAAAACATCATAAGAGAGCTCCCTGCCTGTCACATCTTAGTCAGAGCCAACATCCATGGCCTGAGGTCCCCTCAAAATGCCCTTTCTTACAAGTGGATGACCCACCCTCCGAGAGCGGGGTGGGCAGTCAAGGGGTGGCCTCCACGTACCTTGTTCATTGTCACTGGATTTGAGTGACTCTTCTGACCAGCTTCTGTTGGTTTTGGCCTCTGCCCTTTTCCTGCCAGGTTTCTCTTCAGTGATGTTATTCCCCTGCGTAGTGGCCTCAGGCTGAACTGCCTGGGTCACTTCCTTTCTGCTTTGCCGGCCAGGTTTGCTGTCTGCTGCAGACACCTGCTGCTCCCACCGTTCTCTAAGGTGCAGCAAGTGGCGTTGTTTTTTAGGATGGAGCCCTGTTAATTCAATGCACACCTTCAGGTTGGTCAGCTCACTATAATGTGGGTCTTCTAAGTGGTTAGAGGAATTGTTTGTCATTTCCCTCTCAGGCCAGTCATCTAATGGAGAAATAACTACAAATTAATCAAAAGCCCTCTGGGGGGGGAACAAACTGTCTTATGCATCACTAATGGGGTGGGGGGAGGGGGAGGGGAATGGTGGCTGTCTCTGCTTGAGCATGTCTCAGGAGGGGGCCTATTTGTCTTTGGCCATCCCTGGGCTTCAGCTCCTGCATCTGGCTTGGACGGGAGGGGAGGAGAAGGGAGGGGAGGTATGAGCAGCTTCCCCAGGCCTCGGGGTGGAAATCTCACAGAGGCGGTGTGGGAATGGAAACGCTCCACTGCTTAGCTTAGCCCCACGGTGTCCCCTCACCGATTCTGTCTATGGGGCAGTGTGTTGCATATCCACACCTCCTGCACATAAACCGCGGCTGCATGCACAAGCCCCCCACAAACAGGCACCCGAAGATGACCAAGCTCACCTTTAGAGACTCGTCTTCGCTTGGCTTTCAGCAGAGGGTCCTCTGGCAGCTCCTCCGCAGTGGTCTCAGTGAGGCTGCTGTCACCTGAGACTTTGCGTTTCCTGTCCAGCCGGAGGGTGGGGCTGTGTGGCCTGTCTGCAGCCACCTGGTCAGTGGGTGGCTCACTCACAGTCTGCCTCTCTACCAAGTACTTCTCCACAGGAAGATCTTTGTCCTCTGGGGCTTCAAAGGAATCATGATGTTTGTTTGCGGCACTATAATCATCTAGGAGGAACGGACACAAGAATACTCAAATCAGGGTCTAAAAGCTACCATGAGAACACAGGACTGAGGGAGCATAGGGGACCACCATACCTGAAGTAATTTGTTATTTACAGATCCTTCTTTGGAGACTGGGGTCCTCACACCTTGTCAACACAAAACTCTCAAACTAGAACTTTCCAAAAGAAGGCCACACTGAAGACATTTGCCAAGTACAACAGAAAGTAAGGCAAACCCCACCCCCACCCCCAGAACATTCTCCTTCTACCTTTCTGTAGTTGGGGGCATGAGGGAAACAAGAAAGGCGATGAGTCATCAACATGATCCTTTTTTTTTTTTTGAGACAGAGCCTCAAGCTGTCCCCCTGGGTAGGGTGCTGTGGCATCACAGCTCACAGCAATCTCCAACTCCTGGGCTCAAGCGAGTCTCCTGCCTCAGCCTCCCAAGTAGCTGGGACCACAGGCACCTGCCACAGCGCCTGGCTATTTTTTGGTTGCAGCCATCATTGTTGTTTGGTGGGTCTGGGCTGGATTTGAACCCGCCAGCTGAGGTGTATGTGGCTGGCGCCTTAGCCGGTTGAGCCACAGGCGCCAAGCCAACATGATCCTTTTTTAAAGCATTATAGTCCTCTCTTTCAGTCCTCTCTTTCTTTTTGGTGGACCAAAATTTGCTGAGGTCATTATTTGTAATAAAGAGACCAAACTTTCCCAAAATGTCATCTACAGAAAGGATGACACCAATATTCACCTTAGGTCAACCAGGGACATGATGAAGAAAGAGGGAGACAGAGTGTCCAAAGAAAGCCTAGGTCCTTGATGGGAAGAAGCAACCACCTCTCCTGGAGGGCTCTGGGCCTACAGTCCAGGCCATCACCAATGCCTGTAACATGGGCAGAGTGAAGCTCGGAATCTGAGCAGAACAAGGTGCTGGAAAGAAAGGCCTAATAAGGCCAAAGGCAAGGTTTCCAAAATTCAAAGTCAACTACAAAGAACACAATCTGATGGCTTTACACACATGAGAGGAAAAGCTTATCACTTAAATCAAGAGTCTGCTTCCACTTCCTGTCCAAGATAGGGGGGACTCCATGGGGACATTAGTTACCCCTACTGGCACTCCTCCTCTTCACACCTTCCTTTACATTCAAGTACCTACAGACAAGAGATGCCATCCGCTTCATTGTCAGGTATCTTTTCTACACCAGGCCCACAATTGCAAAACTGCTCATTCTAGTATCACTGTGGGGCTTTTCCTTGAATCGTCTCAGCCCAACATCATTTCCTACTTTTTCTCTAATCCCATGAAATAGCTTGTCTACTACTTTGATGGTCATGGCTTTTCTAATATACAATAAAACATAAAACAGTAACTACTAACAACCACTGTAAGGTGGTTGCCCTTGGTCTGCTGAAATGATTCTGCCCCAGGGGGATGAATCCAGGATCTTGGTAACACTGAGCTGAGTGGCACAAGTCAGCTTCTAGATGAAGTGGCACATACCTCATGTGACCTCATCCCTCCTCTCCCCAGCCGGCTTCAAATGTCACTCCCACTCATGACCAGCCCCATTCATTCCCTCATCAGCTTCTCTTGGCAGCGTTCCCAGTGGTTAGTGGCAGTCGGCTGTGGGGGTGAGTTTCATCCTGGCTTTGGTGAGCCTGTACTTCAATGGTAGAAGGATCCACTCATCTCCTCTTCAAGGATGTCCCAAGGAGGAGGGACAGACAGGCTGCATGTACTCTTGTAAAGGAATGGCGGAGTCTCACCAGCCATTCCTCTACCTCCTCACTCACCATATGGATCAGGATGGCTGGGACTTGGCACCCAAGCCCCCTCTAGGAAATACCACCCTGGGTCTCTGTAGTACATCTGGCACTGGGTGGGCACCCAGAAGCACAGCCAGGCGAGTCCAACATTGTAGCAGCAGGAGGAGAAAACACACAGGATGCCCAAACCCCTGGTCCGTACTGGACCATGTCAACAATGATACGGCTGCCACACTTGGCTTGGCCTGGGGATGCTAAGAGGGCAGGCTTCAGCTGCTCTCTGACCCTCTTTACTGCTCTAGCAGTAACAGTGCCACTAAACAGTTCAGCACCTCTCAGTTGTAAAGTGGGAATAATATTGCAAGCTGCCTTCCCCAGGCTGACCATAGCAAAGGAAAACACCAGAGAAAATACTTACAAATGGATGCTAAGACCCACAGACCAACTCGAATTTTAGCCCTGATATTTATGAAATTTTTAGATGTGAATTCTCTTAAGTATACCATTTGACTGTCCTGATTCAATCACCCTCCCCTTTTAAATTTCCTCCCTTTAGGCAGGAAAGATGGCTCAAGGTAGGTGGTTTGAAGTAGAGGTGACTTGGTGATATATGTCGCAGTGCCTTCCCCACTCCCATTTAGGCCAGCAGCTTGGCAGCATGGGGCCTCACCCTTAACAAACTAACTGCCTCCACCTTTCCCACCTCAACATGCCTTCTCCCACCTTATTAAGAATCTTTTAAACCCTTGGCTCAGAGACTGTAGCTCAGTGGCTAGGATGCCAGCCACACACACCAGGGCTGGCAGTTTCGAACACAGCCTAGGCCTGCCAAACAACAATGACAATTACAACAACAACAACAAAAATGGCAGGCACCTGTAGTCCCAGCTACTTGGGTGGCTGGGGCAAGAGAATCATGTAAGCCTAAGAGTTTGAGGTTGCTATGAGCTGTGATGCCCAAGCACTCTACAGAGGGTGACATAGTGAGACTCTGTCTCCAAAAAAAAAGAATCTTTTAATCCAAATGCCTGGAATGGTGGCTCACACCTGTAATCTTAGCACTCTGGGAGGCCGAGGCAGGTAGATTGCCTGAGCTCAAGAGTTTGAGACCAGCCTGAGCAAGAGTGAGATCCCGTCTCTAAAAATAGCTGGGCGTTGTAGTAGGTGCCTATAGTCCCAGCTACTTGAGAGACTGAGGCAAAAGGATCACTTGAGCCCGAATGTTTGAAGTTGCTGTGAACTATGAGGCTACAGTACTCTACTGAGGGTGAAAGTGACACTCTGTCTCAAAAAAAACCCCCAAAATCTTCAATCCATGTTTTAGATTCAACTTCCACACTTTACACTTGAAATCCAAGTCTCATAGCCACCTGTATTTCTAATAGTCTCAACCCTATCTGAGGCATCTTTCTCAGAGAGAAGGTTTTCCACTGAAGTTCTCACCCTCACAGTACACTTACTAACAGTGAAATGAGTTTATCTCTCACCCTCCTGACCTTTTGCCCAAACTGCTGGCATCTTCTGTCTACAGAAAACAGCCTGGAAGGCTTGTGATCATTTATTTTGCCAGGTGTTGTCAGTGGGCAGTGACTGACCTCATCTCCCTGTTCCTTGTTAAATAAGAGTACCCCTACAAACATGAGGGGAAGGGCTTGCCATCTATCTTTCTTGGGGTTTCCCAGAGGGAAAAAAATGCAGGGAGGAGCTCCTCCTTCACACACCACCTCCTGTTCCCCCATTCCTAGGGAGGCTGGCGGGCGAAGACAAGGAGTGTGTGGCACCCAGGCTTGCTTTCCACCATTCCCCATTCAGTGGGGGATGACACTCCTGTGCCTGGGAGGCTGTGGCACCCTTACAGGTAATCCCCAATCCCCCTCTACTCACTGAATAGTCCTGAGCTAGTATCAGGAACTCTCCATTGCTACATCCAGGATTCAGTGAAGTCACACCTGCCCACACACATAGTGTAGCTGCTTTCTTCTCCTCTCTCAAGAGCATCTTTTTCCAAACTAGGACTATTCTCCTTCCCCCAACCCTAGAGCCTCCCGAGGCAAAGATTACAATCCTCCTCAGTGAAGGTTCCCAAACCTTATGCTAGGGTGACCTCTCTTGTACCATCAAGAATCCTGAAGAACATCCACCTTGACTGCCTAAGAAACATATGGCCAACAGCTATGCAGGAGTGGCTCCATGCCACTTCCTATATACTGTGACTTGGACCTCCTCAGTTGGGGCTATTCTAACCACTATCCATGAGAATTACCCTTGAGGGTGAAGATGGGTGGACAGACAGAGATAGATAAGGATGCTAACCATTAGACTCCATCATTGTTGCTGTTTTTGGTCGTCTAAAAGTGTGAGGCCACGTATCCTTGGTCATGTGGTCTAGGCAGATGTGAACGTGGCTGAGTTGTTTGCGGTTTAACACTTGCTCCCTGCAGCACCGTCATATAACATGCAGTACATACCTCACATAATTCATCATGACTGTGCCAAAGCAGTACCTCATAGAAACACTGCTATAGCAACATTTACAAGTCACTGTGACAACAAAGCAACTTCACCAGTAACAGCCATGCCGAGTGAGGCCTAGACAAGATAGGAGGGGACTATAACTTTTGAGAGTGACCCATGACACCCATTCCCTCTGCAGGTAACAGCACTGCCTCCAGCAAAAGCATCAGTAGCTGTATCTCTGCTCTAAACTCAAAGTAGTTTACCAAAGCACCCAAGCACTGCTCTCTTGCAAGAGACATTTCCTAAGCCAAGAAGTCTCACAGAGCCCTTTGACTCAAGCTTCCATCACCTCCAGCCCAGGCATTGCCACCAAGCAATGGCTGGGGCTGGCAAGGGAGACAGAGACTCAGATTAAGAGAAGAAAGGGTTAATATGTACATCTAATACCTATCAACAAAAATCAGCCTGTCAATCAATAAATGTAATGTCCCCCTTGTCCCATCCTATATTCAAAATGCCACTGATGGTTTCTATTAATAAACTTTCAAGTTTGAGGAGCTATGTAACTCACATGTTCAACTTTTACTCACATGCCCATATTTTCATAAAGAGTAAATGAAGAAATCTTGGCCATAGAGTTTTCAAGTTAATCCATTTTTCTTAAATAAGGCCCTTCAACAAGACACATGCACGTGAGTAGCTCAGGCTGTGCAAAAGGCACCTGCTGCCTCAAAATCTATGGGCACTGCAGGAGTGGAGGGCCACCTCAGGAGGAGGGAAGTTTCTGGGAGGTATCCTCTACCCGCTTTGTGACCCCTGCCCACTCTAAATTCCTACCCTAGCTCCCATACGCTCACAGGTTGGCACCTGGCCAAAGTGACACCCTGAGCCCACATGACAGACTGATGGCCAAGAAGACCCGGTTAATGTGCAGCTAGAGATGGATCTAGCACCTGCTGAGCCCTGGATAAGATGGCAGGGGCAGCAAGGACAAGTACACCACTCGGTTATCCCTCTCAATTAACCACAAACCAATGGAGACCCACCTTTTTCTTTGCCCCAGTCTTTAAAAATGAGCCATCACCTTCCCCAACCCTTCTTCTGTTCTCTTCCACAGCTCATCACACATAAGCAAGTGGTGACTTAATGGCTTGCTGGGCCCTGGGTGCTCCAGGAACAGAGCCTATTAATTTAAAATTAGAGGGGCTTAGGGAAGGAGGGAGGAGGCCTTCCTGAATCATCTGAGGCTCAGGACCTGTTCCCCATCCCATTTCAAGGTTCAGCAGGAAAGACAGGAAAGGACACAAACTTTTCTGGGAATCAAGAAGGGGTAAAGCTACTTAGAGGTAAATTGGAAGGCAATGGCCACTCTGAGTCTGGCTATGTTATTCAAAAACTAGAGCAAAGACAAAACTTAAAACTGGCTAAGTGGCTTGACACTTGTGGCTCAAGTGGCTAAGGTGCCAGCCACATACACCTAAGGTGGCAGGTTCGAATCCAGCCCAGGCCCCCGCCAAACAATAATGACGGCTGCAACCAAAAAATAGCTGGGTGTTGTGGTAGGCGCCTGTGGTTCCAGCTACTTGGGAGGCTGAGGCAAGAGACTCGCTTGAGCCCAGGAGTTGGAGGTTGCTGTGAACCGTGATGCCACGGCACTCTGCCCAGGGGGATAATTTGAGGCTCTGTCTCAAAAAAAAAAAAAAAAAACTGGCTAAGTTCCTGTTCCTTTTTCCAGCCTTCCTCACTAGCCACTTAGAACAAAAAGGTACTCTCATGTGACGCAATCTCCTTCCTCTCGAAGCACCTTCCCCTCAATTCATCCTTGCCCACTTCTCCCAGTTGCCTTCCCAGAAACTTTCCCAAGAGCTAGTATTACAAGGCAGCTCAGAAAGGGTGGAAAAGGAGGGTTGGCTTGGCACCTGTAGCTCAGTGGTTAGGGCGCCCAGCCACATACACCAGTTCAAACCTGGTGCGGGACTACTAAACAATGACAACTACAACAAAAAAATAGCCAGGCATTGTGGCGGGTGCCTGTAGTCCTGTAGTCCCAGCTACTTGGGAGGCTGAGGCAAGAGAATCGCTTAAGCCCAAGAGTTGGAGGTTGCTGTGAGCTGTGACACCATGGCACTCTACCTAGGGCAATATAGTGAGACTGTCTCAAAAAAAAAAAGAAAGAAGGTCCCCAGCAATCATTGATGAGGAAAGCTTTCTTTCCTGATGCACCCAAAAGTGGCTAGGACCCTCCATTGCCCCACTGCCATCCTCTGAGTAAGGAAATTTCAGGTACATCACAAGTCCCTACCACTTAGGTAAGGCTACCACTTACTAGCTACAGAAACAAACCAGTCCTGTTTTAGCTTACACAGAAGCCTGGCTGGTAGCTTTATGTCTATCCCTCAAGGATGAGCTAAGAGGGGATGGTGAGCTCTGGGCAGCAAGCAACATGCTTTCCCTGACCACAAATTCTCCCCCAAACTCCATCAGGCACCAATGAGCTGTATCAGGAATACCAAACTCTAGACGGCCAATGGCACAGAGCTCTCAAATGCACCTAGTATCTCCAAGTGTCCTGTCTTGGGAGGACTTTTTTGCAGCTACTCTTTGCTTCAGTTTACCCAGATACCCTAGTTCACCATTGCCAAAGAAGTTTCTGAGGTCCAGTGCAGACCCTGAGTGTGCATATTTATGAAATGAAGAGAACTCAGGGGCGATGGCTCATGCTTGTAATATTAGCACTCAGGGAGGCAGAGGCAGGTGGATCACCTGAGCTCAGGGGTTCAAGACCAGCCTGAGAAAGAATGAGACCTTGTCTCTAAAATTATCTGGGCATTGTGGCAGGTATCTGTAGTCCCAGCTACTCAGGAGGCTGAGGCAAGAGGATTGCTTGAGCCCAAGAGTTTGAGGTTGCTGTGAGCTATGACACCATGACACTCTACCCAGAGAGACAGAGTGAGACTATCTCAAAAAAAAAAAAAGAAAGAAAAGAAAGAGGCGGCAACCGTAGTTCAGTGGGTAGGGCGGCCAACCACAAACACCAAGGTTGGTGGGTTCAAACCCAGCCGGGGCCTGCTAAACAACAATGACAAAAATAGCCAGGTGTTGTGGCAGGTGCCTGTAGTCCCAACTACTTGGGAGGCCGAGGGAAGAGAATTTCTTAAGCCCAAGAGTTTGAGGTTGCTGTGAGCTGTGACACCAAGGCACTCAACCCAGGGCAACAGCTTGAGACTCAAAAAAAAAAAAAAAAAAACCCAAACCACAGAAATGAAGAGAATAACCTTTACTTGTTGCCAACGCATCTTATCACCAGGGAAGTCTCATAGGCAAATCTCAAAATCAACGCCAGTGGAGGTGGGGGGGAGGGGGCGGCAGCTGATGGGACTGAAGAGTGTCCTGAGGAGGGCACCAGGTTTCTCTCCACATTTTGCCTCTGAAATATAAACCACCCCCACCCCACTCCACCCCCGTCTGTTGGGAAGAGCCAAATGCCAACCTCTTGGATTCTGCTGCCAACTCCCCAAAATAGCAAACCAACCAGATACAGCAAATGATCATGCTCATGTATGTGGTGTCTTCGCCATCCTTCCTCCTAGTAACAGAACCTGTGCCTTGGGAGGAGAATGAGTACTCTCCCTTCCATATCAGACTGTTACTCTGGAGCAGGGAGGAAATGTCTAAGAAGTGTCATTCCACTGCTACAAATCAGAACCCAACCCTACCAGACACTGCCATTGCTCTACTGTACTATGTTGGTCTGGGACCAATGTTTCTTTAGAAAAGAAAATGTGTCCCAGGAAATTATCTTTCACAGATGCCTCGTTCTGGCTGCCACAATGTTTGAAAGGATAATCAATCCTTCCTTCCATGTAAAAGCAGCCCACTTCTCTGGACCTTGGGCCATCCTACGTGAATGGCTTTCTCTCACCACCCCATTCTCACCAACGCGGTACCATAAGCAAACTGCTTGAGTGTACTTACTTCTCTCACTTTCGTTCTGGTCGGCAATAGCCTCCTCCACGGTCACTGACTTTGGCTTTTTGTCCTGATTTCCTTTCAACCTTTCCCAGTCAGCTGGACTGAATTTGCACACCTCGGAGTCTTTGGTTGCTGGATGGCCACCTTCTCTTTCCTTCATCTCTAACTCTGAGAAGCGCATCATTGCACGCTAGAAAGAGAACGGAGATGGAAAAAAAAAAAACAACACCTTACCATAAAAGCTACTTTGTTCACCTTACCTTAAAGGAAAGTATTTTCAGAGAAGTGTGCCCAAAACCAACCACAATTTATGAGATGCAACTCAAATATTTTAAAGTTTAACAGATTAAATTTAAGAGTATCTATATGTAAGTGGTCACATATTCTTAATTCATAAAGTCATATGTATACATGTTATATATGCAGTGTGTATGTATATCCATACATACACTATTGCATAGAGACAGACATTCTCTTTTGAAGGTAAATAAAACAAAACAAAACACAACGCAAAGGAAACAAAACAAAAACACAACAGAAAAGAAACAAAATGCACAATGAATAAAGACGACCATGGCCCACAAACTTCCCTTTGTATATTTGGAAATGAAATTGAACTCAAAAGGTTTATGTAAGATTCTAGTAATAAAAATTTGAAGAACTGACCTCACAGTAAGCAGCGGGTAGACATAAAATACTGTCCTCTTGTAATCCTTCCATCTATGTAATTAAAATGGGCACTCAATGGATCATTTAGATAACTTCATCCATTTTTATAAGCATAAACCAATTTTTTTTAACATTGCAAAACGATTTGGCTTTATTCATCTTTTAATTAAAAGTAAAATATCTTAAGGAAATTCCTATACAACATCTATCATAATTCACTAGCAAGTTATATACATACTCTATTCCTTTAAGCAAGCTTTTATCTCTCTCTCTCTTTTTTGGGGGGGGCGGGTTTCAGGTTTTTTTTTTGGGGGGGGTGAAAAAAAAATTGTACGAATCCCAGACATGCGGATGCTACACATCTCTACCAAGTATCAAGTAAGGCATTGTAAACAGCACTCCTAGGTATATTTATCTTACAGGCAGAGAAATCAAAGCATTTGATAGGTAAACGTCATGCAGCCTTTAGATATACCTCACGACAATTACAACTTCGTTACCATGTTTCCAGTGGAGTTCTCTTATAATCTAACAAAGTAACTTAAAGTATCCAGACACACCTAAGTGCTACCACTCAAGTTCCCTTCCTGGACACATTGCATACATTCAAATTACCATAAACTTCATTAACCAAATCTTCCTGGTACTCTACCATACACCCCCAATCCTCTTTACACATTAAAAAACTGACAACTGGTTAAAGTTACTGAAACTCAGGTCGGAGACTCACCTGCAATGCTCGCTGCTCCCGGCTGAGCTGACTGGAATCTGCATACAGTTCAGTAGTGACACACTTGAATCGGTCACCCACGTAACCTGCCGAGTTTGCGATTCTCTTTGCCAGCTTAGATGGCTTCGGTTTCAGGACTTTGCCATCATTTGATTCTGCCTCATCGGCTCCATCTTTGGTATAGGTGGGGGTGACATCCACGCTTGGTGGGGCACCACCCACGCAAAATGGTTTGGGATCCTCTTGGGTTTTACCAAAAGTTACAGTAGGGCCATCGCTCCCCAGAGTTGGCTCCAGGAATGGAGTAGAGACTGGAATCCCTAGGTTCTCTTTGTTGGTACCTGCTGGAACACTCTCCTTGTTTAAGCCAAAGACTGACTGGCCTGGAGCCGGTTTGAAAGTGTAAGTTTCAGGGAAGTCACTGATGTGCCCCAATTCCTCTCTCAGAGCAATGAAATCGCGGTGTTGCTGCAGGCCTGGGTCAGCTGGGGTCTTGGCAGGCTCAGCACTCTGGCCAACAATGCTCTCCGCTATGAAGCCAGGTTTGGACACGTTTGCCTCAGTTTTAGCATCTGGTTCTTCTCGGAGAAGGTCTACATAGACAAGCTTGTCACTTTTGACAACAGTCTTTCCTTGATTCCAGCTGGGATTTGGCTTTAGGTTCTTGTCAGCGGGTACTTCTGTATGTAGCTTGGTGCTGCTAGCTTCCAACATCTCAGAAAATCGATTCCGGAGGGTTGGGTCCTCATAGCGGGCTCTCTCATGGGACCGAGACCTCCTCTCTGGTTTCTCCTCTTTAGTGATCTCTATGGGCGTGTGTGGTATTAACATGGGATGCACCATGCCCAACCCTAGGGCATCTTGGTAGGTCACAAACTCTGGCCGGCCTGTGGGCAGCCCATAGGGCAGTCCTGGCTTTGGGGCAAGGTGCCCAGGAAAGAGGCTGCCATTGGGCAATAAAACTGGGTGAGGGTAGACAGGTCCTTTGCCATGTAAGGAGAGGGGACTTATAGCAATGCCCTCAGGTGCTGGGTATGGGAGGTAACTCCTGGGGTAGGGAATTGGTGGGGACCTGAATGCCTCATTTGGAGACAGAAATATTGAGCTTGGTGGTAGGCCATTCTCGTTTGCTTTGAAACTCAGCTCTGGGTTGCTGGCTTTGGTGCCCTTGCTGCTGGTGCTGCTGCTGTGCTTGGCAGGCGTGGTCGGGGGCTGGCCGACGTGCTGAATGACAGATGGGGTGGTGTCTACAGAGCTCCTGCTGGTCTTGGTGCCATCTGCATTGGCATTGGGGGCAGGAGATGCAGAGGCTGGGCGGCCTGCACTTGACACTGACCCCGAAACATTAGTGATCACGGCATCTGTGCCACCCATGCGGGGACACGATGAACTCCGCTGCTGTGGTATTGCCCAGTCCAATGCTTTGTTTTTCAGTGACATGCTTTTGCCATTGTTCTCTTCATTAGGACTTGGCCCGGGCACTACCCAGGATGAGGGAGCAGTGCTAATGATTTCAGACCTATAGATAGCACAGCCATTTCCTGGAGGAGATAATGTTTCTTTTGGAATCTCACTTCCGGAGAGCACTAAGCCACTTCCAGTCCTGCTATGAACCAGGACTGTGGGAGCCATCTTTTTCATGTGGTCAGCTTTGGAAGCATCTACATCCACCACTTTAGAAGACAAGTCTAGTGGCTTATCTGTGACATCTTTGGTAATGGTCTGCTTCTCCAACAGAGGGGGTGAGCCACCATCTTTCCTATCTTGAACAACTGTCTTCCGGGCATGCCCAGGCACTGGCTGGACACTTTCACCCCCTTCTGGAGCCTTGGGATACTTGCCATTGGAAAGCCTGGCAGTGGGGAACTCGCTGCTGACTGTCATGTATGGCTTTGACAGAGTGACTGAAGGAGAGGTGGAGATCCTGGCATAGTGTTTGTGGAACTCGGAGTAGGTGTCTGCAGCAGGCTGGGTGGGAAGGTGGACCCGAGGTGAGGGCCGAGGCGAGGGGGGCAACAGGAGAGCTGTGTCCCCTGGCAGGCCACTAGTGACTGCCTTAGCAGAGGGCACCCTGGGCTGCTTACTGTTCTGGATGTGGGGATAAGCGTGGGAATCAACAGGGTTCCCGGGACTGACACCCATCTTCCATGGGAGGCTTTTGTCTGGACAGTGGACAAGAGGTGGGATGGCTGGGGAGGCCGAAGGCGTTGAGAGCCTCATGGGTGATGCCAAAGATGACGGGATGTGTGGACTGACGTAGTGAGGTGGTGGCAGGTAGAGAAATCGCTCCCCATTGGTGCAGACTGGAGAATACAGTGGCTGGGCCAAGCTGTAGGACTGCTGAGGTAGCAAGGCCTTGTACATGTTCAGTGAATACTTATTTGGCGAGTCAAGGAAAGGGTAGATGGCTGGCGTGGCACCCTCCATGTAAGGATTGACCCAGGGCAGCCGCAGGTAACTAGCACCATTGATGTTGAGAGGGCTCTGTTTGTCACTGGCAGGCCTGTCCAAGCCTAGTGTTTCTGCTGTGGCTACAGCACTTTTTTGTATTCCAGGCGGTGTTTTGTATATAGCACTGAAGCCATTTGGGGGCTTTCCAGAGACAGCAGAAGCCTCTACTGTCTCAGGTGTATTCGGTTTGAACTGCATCTCTGGATTTCTCTCTGAAGAAAACCCAAGGCCACCTAGAGTGCTTGTGGCAGCCTCCCGACCTTTCTCTGAGCCCAGTCCACACAAGCTAGAGTAGACGATGTTTCCAGGGACCCTGAGCCCTTCCCGGATCAAGCCAGTGCGGTCCATGCTCAGTGCTGCCAGGCCATCGATCCGATGGGCTGTACTCGCATCCACCTTTGCAGAAGAACAATGGGGGTGTTACTCAGGACACTCCTTCAGCTCGGCAGCACCTATCCCAAAGAGACACTGCAAACTAGTTCAACGTGACATCAGCCTTAGTATTCTAGGAGAAAGGGTTAAAGGCAAGATTCCTGGGGTCTGTTACCCTTCTCCACTTCTCCAAATCCCTCTGATACCTGCCTTCTCACCTTCGTCCAACTAGTAACCTAGAAGCATGGAAAATGTTGATCCCTTTCAACTAGAGGGCCATATATTAATTCTGTCATCTATCAACTCTGGAAATGTTATCTTCTCAGCAAAACTTTGTTGCTGCCACTGAGAAGGCACCAAATCCACCCAAAACTCCCAGTACCACCTTAATGGGTTAAAGAACTCACCCTCACCCTCCCCAGGCCTGTTAGGACTTGGGGGGAGGGGTGTTCACTTTGTTTTTCCTGGATGCAGGAAGGTATTATTTAACAGAACAAGACACAATCTTCAGTGGGACAACAGGAATGGAGGGCTTTAGCTGCCTCATTTCTAAATCAATAAAGAGGCCATGGGTCAAACTGTGGTTGAGTCTTCTGACTTCCTCTCCCTAGTGTCTGAAGAGACAGTCCTGTGTTTCATATTTTACAGGAAAGGTAAACCCTAAGAGGCTACTTGAAATGTATCCAGCTGGGAGCATTGATGTGGCACATAGCTTATGGAAAGAAAAGGCGGCACGCAACCCACCAGTCACTAGGGGATGGGGACATATGCAGCAAGCATGTCGGAACGAGTGTACTGCCAAGAAGGCAAGACAGGAAGAGCTTGGGTGGGGGCTTTGTCTATAGCAGGGGCTTCCTATTCTGCCCTGCCCCAAACCCCCCCACCCTTTAATGATATGCAAATTAATCCGATTGATTACAGATCACTGATGTTCAAATATCACATCAACAGAAGCCATTAATCTCTTACCACGTTGTGGTTCAGGGGATTCTCTTCCCTCAGTTCCAGTCTGGCTTTTGAAGTGTCACCATCATTTACAGGAATTTTCCTATTAAAAGGACATACCAACTTCATGAAAGCATTCCTCATTGAATCCACCTTTCATACATCTCCCAGAACAGACCAGTTTCTACTAACCCAATTTTTTAAACGGCCCATAAATCCTCTTCCCACAATGGCCCATATTGAAAGTTGCCCCCAAGTGGTGATCCAAGCTAACCAGAAAAAAACAAAGGAAATGCAGGACCTTTCATGCATGGGAGTATGAATCACAAATACATCCCTAAGGTGGATAAGTCAGAAGTTAAGCACAGTCATTTCTCCCCATGAGATCCTTTTCTCTAGAGAGGCCAAGTAGGCCAATCTGAGCTCAGCTGTCCCAGCCAACCCTTAGAAACTCTTCTGGAGGGTAGACATAAAGTAATCACAAGGCCAAGGGGGACTAGAAGGCTGGAGTCTACAGGCTGGCCGCCTTATCAACCACTTTTTTTTTTTTTTGAGACGGGAGCCTCAAGCTGTCCCCCTGGGTAGAGTGCCGTGGCATCTCAGCTCACAGCAACCTCCAACTCCTGGGCTTAAGCGAGTCTCCTGCCTCAGCGTCCCAAGTAGCTGGGACCACAGGTGCCCGCCACAACGCCCGGCTATTTTTTGGCTGCAGCTGTCATTGTTGTTTGGCGGGCCCGGGCTGGATTCGAACCCACCACCTTGGTTGTACGTGGCTGGTGCCTTAGCCACTTGAGCCACAGGCGCCGAGCCAACCACTTCTGTATTACTCATGAGGACAGGCTTTCGAAACTTTTCCCAAAACAAAGTTAGAAACCATGTCCTAGGAAACTAGTTTCCATGGTGATAAGAAAGCCATATTTGACTGCCTTTATCAAAATGACAGGAGGATACACACTAGTATCATACAAGTGTCAGCTGTTCCAGGCTGGAGAGGAAGCTGCACATCTGTGCCAGGCTGCTGCCGCTGCCCTGGGACTTGTTATCAGTGAGCATCGATAAAGAAAGTGCTTGGTGCCAACTTACAAATCCCCAGGATAAAATCGCTGACAAGCGGCAAAGGAAAAGTTTCATCGTTACCCCGAAGAGCAGCTTCAATCATCTACTGCTTAGCTGCCTCCAATATTACTGATCAGGAAGCACAACGGAGCTGTTGGGCCACTAAAACCAGGCACTAATGGCCTCACTGAACAGGCAGCAGAGGACAACAAGAAATCCTGGGCTTAAATGAAGGAAAGGGTGGCTCTTTCCCCCATTTATTACTGAGCAAACTATTTGTTTTAAAAGCACATCGAATGCTGCTCCACCTGGGCCCACGCTCCTGACATTTAGAGTTAAAGCAGCATATAGACTGGGATTAATTCTCCTTCATAAATATGAAATAATAAATTAAGGACGAAAGTGCACTGAAAGGCCGCTTTAGGGGCTAATCTTTTAAAGGGCGGCAATGCTTCGCTGAGCCAGGTTGCCTGTTAAAACTGTAAATCAAGGGCTGCCGGCTAGGCGGGAGCTTTCTCCCCCATCCCTTTTGGGCCCATGGTGACTGTGAGGAGGGGGGCCTCCCAGCTCTCTCGCCTCATGCCTGGCCCAGATGGCCACATTCACCTGTCTTCGTTCGCCCCACACATGCGGACCCGCTCGCTGTTCATCCAGCTGTGAACGTTCCCATACAGGGGGGTTGCTGAGAGCATGTCGTCTTCTGTGATGGCAGCTTTGATTCAAGCGTCTAGTCTGTTTAAAAGAAGAAAAAAAAATCCCAGGAGGTTGAGTAAAGGAGGGCCAAACAGGGAGCTCAAGAAGGCCTCTTTCTAGGCAATTCATACAGGAGGCAGACTTGGGGAGGCAGGGTGTGGTTGATTGTCTACAGAGGTCTGGAAGCCAAAGGTACACAGGACCCAAAAGTACAGCATGTACAGCAAAGGAGCGTGCAGCTTCTCTGGTAGGAGGAGCTGGCAGTGGGGAAAAGTTTAAAGCAAAACGGGCAGCCCATCCAGGGTATAGCACACATCCAAGATAGATCACTACACGTGCCCGCCTACCCCCTTTCCCAGTCTTGGAAAGTGTATGGTGGTCGGGAAAAAATGATTCATTCTTGACACTTGCTAAAGAAGGTAGAGAAGATTTTACTCAAGGGGGGACTATGACAATATGCTAGATCACTGGGAGGCACAAACTGATCCCCTTCCTGGCGACAAAAGGGTACAAGGATGGCAGAAGGCACTACAGTGAGGCGTGGCAGCGGATCTAGGGTTCAAACCAGAGCTGAATTTCCAAGGCTATCATGTGTGCAACTTACAGATCGAGGGTGAAAAAGAGTCGGTGGGCTGGTGAGCTGCCCCACCCGAGCCCTAGATTAGATTAAGCACCTAACAGGGTGGTTTTGCCTGGGTGGTTTTGCCTGGGAGCTGCAGAGGGAGGTGACTGAGTAATTCAATGACTGCCTGCTCACTGGGGACAAGAAATCATTAGCAAGCGCACAAGTCTTAGCAGCCCAGGCTGATGGGCTCCAAGCCACCAGCACACAAGGGGAGGCGGGGTACGGGGGTGCAGGAGGCCAAAAACCACCCATTTTCCACCTCCTGAGAGGGGGAGGCTGCAGAGGCAGAGGAGCCCAGACCACCTCCCATCCTCCCCCTTACCTCCTCTGCCCACTGCCCCCACCCACATCACATTCTAGTTTGCTGCATGAGTGAAGGGTCAGGACAAGCTGCATTTTATTAACAGGATTATCACGGCGCGTGATTTATCCTCGTGCAGGATTTTAATTGCTCTTTGGAGGTTGAGCCGTTTCTTTTGACTGCGCTTCAGCCCATATCCTGCTGTTAAATGCTGGGTTAATAAGTAGGGGAGCCTTTAATGCCTGGGACCGATGGCCCTCAGCAATTCCCTGCTCACAAACACATCTCAGCCTCCCTTGTCCAGGACTGGCCACGGCATTTTTCCACGGGACCCAAACCTGGGTGTGAAGTAAGTGGTGCACAGATCATCAGGGGAACTTTTCTTTCCCTTCCCTCACACACCCACCCACACAGTTTCCGAAAGCCCAAATGTTCCCTAAGTTGACACATTTCCTTTGTTAGCAGGAAAAAAATATGCAAATGATTGCTTTTACACTTTAGCACACGGAGCAGACTGCCAGGTCCGCTGGGCTGGAGGCACCCAGTCCGGTCCGAAGGTGAGGGTCCCAGATTCCTCTGTAGGAGTGACTCAGGCTCGGGGTGGGGGAGCACCTAGGAGGATTGAATCTAAAAGCCAGGCTCTCCTTGAGCGTTCCTTTGTCCTAACTAGGTCTTTTTTATCCACCAGCATCCCCAATCGGCCCCCATCTATAGAACAACGTCTGTTAATCAAAATCCACACGCATGGACACACCACGCACAGTTAGAGCTCAACAATGAAGCTGGAAGGGAAGGAAAGGGCCAGAGAAAGAGGCTGAAATCTGCAGAGTGCATCAGGAGTGGTGGGCTTCTGAAAAGCTATTTCCCTAGGAAGTCAGTCTCTTTCTTCAGATTGGGATGTTTCCAAGGGGCTAACCATAACACCTCAAAGACTGAGCTAGGTGGTGTTGGGGGAAGGTTCTGAGGGAGCTCATGAGCTCATTCCACCCTCCAAATATACAAATTAAGTGTGGAAGGCCACCACTAGTGCTGGGCAGACCACAAAGCACATTCAAGGCAGTGTCCCCTCCCCAATCCCTACCACCCTTTTTAACAAAAGGAAGTCATTCTGGGTGGCCTTGGTGTCAGTGTGTCCTGCTCATTGGGCTTCACATTTGATAAAATATGGAAATGACATGAGGAGTAAAAGGACCTAAATCAAACCCCCAAGAAAAGATGAGGGAAGAAGCATGTGAATAAGGAATCTCAATCTTCTGGTGTCCTTATACTTGGAAACTGGCTCCCCTTGTTTCAAACAAACTGCCTCCTACACCTCCTTTAGCAGTCACCTTGTGAAAAGGGCCTGGACTTAGGACAGGTGACTGCAGCTTAGATGCAACTGGGACCACCAAGCGCCTTCAAAGCTTCTCCCCTTCTCTAGGGCTCATCCTTCGGAGCTTTCAATATTAATGCTGCACAGATAAATGACACCAGCCATCAGAATGAAGTGCTCTCGCATGCACAGGGTCAGATGGAGGGTGGAGGCCAGGAGTGTGTTTCAGTGTCATCTGCTTGTGTGTTGGGAAGGGAAGGCTGGGGGCTGGGACAAAACAAAAAAGCAAAAGAGGGTACATTGTTAGATCTTGCTGTGGACTACACACACACACCCCCCTTAAAATCTTTAGCTGCCCCATGAACTTTTTGTGAACTGTTTAAAAGAGGAGGTCTGTTGAACAAACAGCGGCGCCACTGCCAGCCATAATTTCATTGCAACAAGCTAAATACTTTTAACTCTTCAGGTTCCTGGCCAAAGATGGAGTGGAGAGGAAGGGGCCAAAAAGCAATGGCCCTGCCTGGCAGAAGGCCTTTCTACTTCCTGGGTGACAAACAAAAGCAGCCCAACACCCCAGCAGAAACATCCTCTTAGCAAAGGCCATACTGCAGACATCAAGCTATTAGTGAAGAACAGGGATTACCATCATTACCAGCCCTGACTTCTCAGGGATGCATAACAAAGGAAGGGGACACTGGAGTAAGAAACAAGACTGAGAGGCAGAGCTATAGTGACTCTCATCTTCCCCCATCTCTAGAAGCTGCTGTTTCCTTATTCTACTTCTAAGTCAAAAGTGCTTCAAGACTGGTTCGGCGCCTATAGCTCAACCGGCTAAGGCGCCAGCCATGTACACCTAAGGTGGTGGGTTCGAATCCCCAGCCCAGACCCGCCAAACAACAATAATGGCTGCAACCAAAAAATAGCCAGGCGTTGTGGCGGGCACCTGTGGTCCCAGCTACTTGGGAGGCGAAGGCAAGAGACTCGCTTGAGCCCAGGAGTTGGAGGTTGCTGTGAGCTGTAATGCCATGGCACTCTACCCAGGGGG
>CAUYTI010138524.1:0-10851 GCA_963575145.1 Galago senegalensis
GTCCCAGCTACTTGGGAGGCGGAGGCAGGAGACTCGCTTGAGCCCAGGAGTTGGAGGTTGCTGTGAGCTGTAATGCCACGGCACTCTACCCAGGGGGACAGCTTGAGGCTCTGTCTCAAAAAAAAAAAAAAAAAAAGAAGAGCTAAACCCCTCTCCATGCCCCTTTCACCAAGGTGTTCCCTTATTGAGTTATACAGGTATTTTTTATAACTCTCCTCTTCCTACCCATAGGCTATATGGCTTGCTACAACTCACTAAGAGACAAGGATTTCTACCAGTCTGACTGACCAGGGTTCAGGGTATCCACTGAGTTGTATTTCACTAGTCAATTGGATGGAAGAATATTATTAAAAGGTCTTTGTTATGTGTGGCTTCTCTTCCCCTGTTGTTCCTTTTCTTCTCTGTGATGTGTACAGGAAAACTAGGTGGGGCTTGAGGACTTGAGTTCACAATTGGTCTAGTAGTACCTGGTCTTCTTTGCTAATGTACATTCAGAGATGGGTAAATACAAAAGATCCATTACTGGGAGTCAAATTAAATCTTACTTTGCTCAATAGAAAATGTGCTTAGCTAAATATTCCCTTCCTAGCCACTCTTACAATCCATACTAACCCCTTGTGACAAGTGATTGAATTCTAGATATATTTCAAAACTAGAGTCAGCAATATTTTAACAAATATTATATGGACTATAAAAAGAAGAGTCTTGAAAAGTAACAAGACTTTGAAACAGAAAATGGAAAAGCTGATGTAAAGGGTGTGGTCTAAGAAAGGTGGACATGAGGGCAGCGCCTGTGGCTCAAAGGAGTAGGGCACCGGCCCCATATGCCTGAGGTGGCAGGTTCAAACCCGGCCCCGGCCAAAAACTGCTTAAGAAAGAAAAAAAGAAAGGTAGACATGAATTTGAAATTATGGAAGGGCTGCACTTACCGGTAAATGACAATTCTAGGGTGTGACTATGGCTGAAGTGTGATAGAGGACAGAGCCATTGAAAGGTAAAGGTTTCCCACCAATCACCCTCCCTTCCCCATCCAGAGTATGAATGTCTTAACTCAATAACTAAGAAAATGACATGAGAGTATTTTGATGAGAGTATTTCAAAATGTATATGAAAACAGCACACCGTACCCCATGATTGCATTAATGTACACAGTTATGCTATAAGAAATAATAAAGGAAATTTGAATGGGGAAGAAAAAAGAAAGATAAAGGTTCATTAGTAAGTAAGCATTTTGTACGTGGAAATCATCAGGAATTGAAGCAGAAACAATGTTGAAGAAAGTGAGACAGACCTAAGACCCTTCTGGTAGGAATATGATAGGATCAATTGGGAGCAGCTGTTGATGTGATCGGCTGGTAAGACATTGGGAGGGGGAGTTGTAACCCAATGCAGGTGGATACCTTGATCTCAATAGAGATGAACTGTTTATGGTGATGGGTATGGCTTGACAAGCCTTCAGCTGTTTTATTGTCACTTGCTGTGCTCCAAAGATATGCCATATCTTTTTTTTTTTTTTTTTTTTTTGCAGTTTTTGGCTAGGACTCAGTTTGAACCCACCACCTCTGGCGTATGGGGCCAGTGTCCCACTCCTTGAGACACAGGTACTGCTCAGATATGCCATACCTTTAAAAAAAAATTGTAAAGCATAAACATGTCCCACACAATCTTGTATTGCGACAACTGTGGATGAATTACGTGGTCTTCTGAGTCAGCCCCATTACAGCATCCTCGCCTCATCCAGCTCCTGGTTAGCAGTGGAGGCTCCAATTCAGAGAAATATGAATAATAGAAATTTCTGTTGCGAAGGTTTAAGTCATATACACAATTCTTGCTCAAAATTCAGAGAATAGAAAAAGAAAAAAGAGTTACTTAGAGAGATGAAAAATTTAGACCAGACCCAGGAGGCATCTTGGGGAAATTTCATGACGAGCTCTAGACTACACTTCCATTTTCAGCTTCCTCACCAGCTACTGCTCAGCTCCAAATCCCAACAACATTGCAGGCATTTCACCCTATGCATTCCTTCTCCCCTGATCCCTTCTTGAACTCTCTTTCTTTATTTACTTTCCTGGCACGACACTCTGCATTCTGCCCTGTTCCTCCTTCTGATTTTCCTGCCTACTGGTGATTATAGGTGAATCAAATCACTCAACCTCATACCTCACGAAGGCAATGTTTTATCTGTGAAATCTGTGATATTATTTAGTACATGCTGGGGAGATTAATTGAAGTAAAGAAGGCAAAGCACGCAGCATGGAGCCTGACTCATAAGGCATATCAGTAACATCCCTCGGGTGGCGCCTGTGGTTCAAAGGACTAGGGCACTGGCCCCATATAGGGGAGGTGGCAGGTTCAAACCCAGCCCCAGCCAAAACCTGCAAAAAAAAAAAAAAAAAAAAATCAGTAACATCCCTCTTCCTTCTCCTCTCTAGCTTCTCTTCCTTGGTAGTCACTTAATTAGGGACACTCCCTATGTCTATGTCTTAGGCCTTTGTGTTTCTTGAACAACTGAGTTGTTTGAAAGCTTTATTATTATACAAATTTGAATGATTCTCCGATTTGTACCTCCAGCATTGACAAAGAAACACATAGTCTTTGCTCATTGTTCACAATTTCTTCATGCATATGTAAGTCACTTTCATAAAAACTTTTTAAAAGCTTGATTAATTTTATCATTTTACCCCTTTCAAATCATCTCTCCATTTATAAAGCTTAGGATTTTTTCCCTTCTTCTCATTGGCACCTTTGTACTCTGAGTAACTCGGAGGAAGGGACCTCAGCAACTTTCATCTCTTAAAATGTGATTGTTTTCATTAAGAGGGCTGAAGAATTGCAGAGGTAGCTAACTTTCACTTTTAGAAAAGTGAAACTTTCATTTCAATGAACCTGAATGTTCACGTAAATCAGATACTGAATTAAAATTTAAGTACAGAAGGGGAACCTCATTGAAGTGCAGAAATAACTCTTTCAATGTAAAGTAGTTTAAAAGAAATGCTGTCTCTTAAAGGGCAGGGAAAAAATGGTGTCAGAGAGCACAACACAGGCGCTGCTGAAAAGAATACCCAGATTGAGAGATGCCAGGCTGCAGAGCAGCGCGCACTTTGAAAAGCCAATTACACATAATTTAGAGGTATTTTCTAGTTTGTTGTGTAGATCACGCAGTAACGAGAGGCTTTGTGTGCATTTATAACTGCCTGGAGAATAGACTAGAGTAGAATGGTAATGTGTGTATGTTATAACCTGCAATTCTTTTGATAAACCTGGGGAAGAAGATGGAGAATTAGACAGGCAAATGAGAGGGCCTCTGTGTGCAGGGAATGGCAGATGAGCAAGACCACAGTGCTTCCGTTTGGATAATGGGGCCGGCCCTGACCACTGCTATCAATTCCCCAGGCAGCTGGATAGCAGGACAAAGGTAACGCCATTGTATTCCTGCAGGACCGAGCAGCCTCTCTAAGCGATCTCCCTCACAGCCACTGGCTCTTTCCAAATTGCAGTGGGAAACATCACTCGTCTAATACAAGCCATCTCGCCATACACAGTAGCTTTGAACAGTTCCAATATATTCTTCTGAAACATCCAGACATGTGCTCACTTCCACACAATGCTCTATCATTAAAGGAAAGTCATGGAAGATAAAATGCAGAATAGTTGGAACTAAAATGTATAATGGCAAGCATCTCCATAACAGCCAAAGTGCTGCATGTATTAGAAGTCATTTTCTGTAAAAGCTCACAAGGAAAAGGAAGGGAAATTATAACCTGAAAATGAAGGTGCAAAGTGGCTGATGCTTTAGAGCAGGGCTGTGCTGTTACCTGTCATTGGTTGACCTCACCTGTTTCTTTTTTACTGCAGAGTAGGAACCTAAAACATTTAATCAAAGTGCCTGAAATAAATCCATGCTTTTTCTTCCTTTTTTTTTCTTTGTTTCTCCCTTTCTCTCCTCCACAATAATTAAGAATATTACATTTGGGAATAATTACTAATTTTTATCATTTTATATACACCTGTAGACACACAAGTATGCATACATTAATACATACATATGTAAATATGTCACATTGATTTTACATACACACAAACACACACACATGTGTTTTTAGGGAAAGGAATGCCACCAAGTAATTGAAATCCAGTCAATAGAACTAGGAAATAGTTGTTTTATATTTTAACTAAAGGGATAGTTTAGAATAACAAGGGAGAAGCTACTTTGGGAAATATAGTTCTTCCGCAATTTTGAAGTGAAGAGATTTGATATCACAGTTTTAGAGGGAGCAGTGTGGTCACGGGGAGATCTAGTCTGCTGGCTAAATCTGGTGAAAAGTAGAAATAGTGATTTCAATTAACCTGCATCTGGAAACTCGTAGAGGGGCAATGGTAAAAGAGACTAATCTCATAAGATTCTGGAATCAATGACCTATAAAGTTCTCCTTTTCTATGCATTTTTACTGTTTAAATGTAATCACGTTTGGTTGTATTTCTATGTAGAAAAAGTGAAGAATATGATGGTCCCAATCCGTGGCAGGATGTGGAGGATTGAGGCTAGGGCATCATATATTTTGTATAATCAGTAGCACCCTTTGTGTGTTATGGTCAATGTCTTTCTGAAAGTACATTTTTGGAATTTTAAAACAATGTGACTGCTACTTTACATTTATAAGGTATATACCTATTGGTTTATTAGAAACATCAGTTTTATATATTTCCTACTATTTTTTTCCCTGACATATTCTTCTTTTGAGGAAAAAAATAGCCATGTGATCACTTGTTTTTGCCACTGATCTTACCTGCACTTTGAGATTGTTTGACTCTTCCTTAATCAGTCAAGTTTCTCTGTATTACATGGCGCCAAAGTCCAGACAAGATCGTGTGTATGAAGCCCACAAATTACTTTTTCATGAAGAAACTTTGTGGTGCTTTAGAAAAACTATATATTTAAATATGGTAAAGACTCCATATGTTAAAAGTGAGTATGTATTTGAAAGACATATATTCTTTCAGAAATTAGGAACCTACCTTATATTTAAGCCTTGTGGTTTAAATGTTGGTAAAACGTTAAGAACCTCTGTTATTAGAGAAACATCATATCGTATGTCCTTGGTGCATCAAGGAATGATTTAAATATAGTTTGCTGAGAAAAAAAAAAACACGAGTCATTTCTAATATTTATATAATGAATCAGTGTCTGATTTACAGAGTTTAGATAATGAGCTCAGAGGGTGGTTTGAGAGTGAAAACAAGTGTCTATTAGATTAACTAAGGAGAATCTTTGCTTCTTTAACAAACAATTAGCCAATTTAACATCTTCACCTTGAAATTAACTATCCAACTTGCAAATCTGTTACAATCAGCAATGCACATGAATCAGATTGCCTCTACCTTCCTCCACGTATGGTGCATGTAATTACTAGCCTGTTCATTACATTTATTTAAAATTTTCATCCCTGTAAAAATTGATTAGTAACCTAGAGACGACAGGTTGAGATTTCTTTGCAATCTGAAGAATACTAGGTCTTAGTAAATTCAGTAACTGTTTCTTAATCACTCATTATATTTGGGGGACTAAGCTAGCTTCCAGGAGAAAGCAATGACTAGAATATGGTTGGTACCTCACAACATTAATTCTAAAGAGAATAATTATTCTTAACCCCAACTTTTGAAGGTAGAGTGTATAAATATACAGAGAGTATGTAAATGTACTTGAAGAAATATGTACAACATGCTGTAAACACACGTAATTAGTACAAACCCTCCTGAAATTCTCATTTGTAGCTTCACAGAAGGTTCAGTGATAGATTCTAGACGGAAGGGTGTGATCTGCCAGCCAGAAAAGATGGATGAGGCATTAGGAAGTGGACACTTCAAGAGGATGGAATACTTACACATACTTGCTTGCGTGTACATATGTATACATGTGTATGTGCACACATGTATGTGGGTATTTTTCCTTTTCTGCCAGGAATTATGAGATCTCTGGATCAGAATAAAGGCTTTTAATTGCTAGCAGAGTGATTTAGCACCAGTTCCTATGCTCCAGTTTCCCAAAGGGCAACCCAAGCCAGATGTGCACTTGAGTGTGCAGAACAGTGAACCACTCAAAAGGAAGTCTCAAATGATAAAATCCAAAATGACCAAACTCAGACCTTTTATAGGGTAACCAACACATTTTCCTTTTATTCCCTCCAGAGATAGAGAGTGAGATAGAAATACCTGTATTAGGGAATATAAAAAAAATCTGTTATGGCAGAGAAAGATGTCTATACCCTGGAAGGTGAGCAAATAATTCTGGGGAAGACAAATATTTAATCTCTTAGAAGCATACTTTGTCTTAACTGCTAAGCCATGTCTTCTTTTTTAATTATCCTTTAAGCTGGGAGCTGTGGCTCATGCCTGTAATCACAGAACTTGAGAGGCAGAGGTGGGTGGATTGCCAGAGTTCATAAGTTCAAGACCAGCTTGAGCCAGAGAGAGACCTTGTTTCTAAAAACAGCTGGGTGTTGTGGTGGGCACCTATCATTCTAGCTACTTGGGAGGCTGAGGCAAGAGAATTGCTTAAGCCCAAGAGTTTGAGGTTGCTGTGAGCTATGACACCACGGTACTCTACCAAGGGTGACAAAGTGAGACTCTGTCTCCAAAAAAAAAAATTGTCCTTTAACCAAGTTTTTGTAGTCATCTTTGCTCAAAAAGCTTGGATTGTGTAGAATTGTGAAAACATTTATAGAGAGCTGTCTCCCAATAGTTAGAACAGTGGAAAAGGAATAGAAACTTGAACTGCAGTTGGGTATTTAAGGAACACAATATGTTTCAATACTGAGAAAAATGATCCATATGGTCCATATTCTACTGTGGGATAATCCTTGAAAAAAATAACTAAACTCATTTTAATTTAAAGTAGAGAATATTTTCTATAATTTAAAGGTGTTTTCTTATCCTTTCAAATGATACATTATGCATAATAAACACAACCCAAACAATGCCTTCACTTTTATGCACTACATGTCTATTTTAAAATTATTTTTTATTTAATTACAGTCATACTCAAATGTGAAATAAGTGAGGTCATTTTAGTAAACAAAAATTTAAGAAAAACACAAAGCCTGTGAACATGGGCTGTATGTATAGTTACTCTTTGCTATTAACTTAAGTCAATAGAAATTGTACTTATAAAATTTTCATGAGAAATGCAGGTGCAAACTATCAATCCAAGGCCTCTGTTCTTTGAAGGCCTCTGTTCCAGCTTTTTTAGAAGGTAAGGATACGATATCAGCTGTATTACCAGAGGGGTAATATTTCTCTGACCCAAAGTTGTATGGGGAGTGATGTTAGGGGTAGAAGTCGGGGTGAGATTATAATGTTGAAAACAGTGAACATAAAAGGGACCCTGATCTGGGCTTTATGAGAGATACGGTTAGAGACAGGAAGCCACATCTCTGCTAGGAAGTCAAAGGGCAAAAGTTTAATCTTCACACATCTACGATGTTTTTAAACCTATTTTCAATTTTCTTTCCTTAAATCCATATACTATTTCTATTTCCCTTTATACTGACAGGTAGTAAAGCTTAGGTGAAAAGAGCATAGGCCTTGTACGTAGACAAATTTCCTCTCTGCATGGCCTCAGAGGGAGTACCAATCCCTTCTTCCTGTTGTTGATGTGAGAATAATATGCGGTAGCAAATGCATAGCCCATACAGTGCACAAGCACAACTCCTATTGTTCGGTTTTAAAGTATCTCATTTTTGTCTCAAGCTGAAATCTTAAGCTTGTTTATTGGGCTTCCATTCTGCTTCTCATGCATCTGCTGTTTCTTTAAATTGGTGGTTCTTGACACTGACTATGATGTGGAATCACACAGGGAAATCTTAAAAACACCAATGCCCAGGCCCATCAATAGAACAATTAAATAAAACTTTCTGGCTGATGGGCCTACTTGTATGTGGGTTTTCAAATCTCCCAAGGTGATTAGAATGCGTGGTTAAAGTTGAGAACTATTATTTGTACATACAAATCGTCTATCACTTTCATTTGCAAAATACGGTATTGATTCAGATGTTAGATTTTTCAGCCCTAATTATTGATCAATATGCTGAACTGGATTTGAAGTTAAATCTTCTCTCCTTTCTTGCTTGAGTCAGCTAAGCATGGGTGACTTGAGTGGAGTAAAGAATAGCGTTGGCTCCTCAGTGTTTGCATTCACTTTTTTCCAGACTCCCAAGGTGCTCTTCCTGACTCCTTCCCAAGGGTAGAGCAATTACCTACCAGCCAAATTCCTTGCACAGAACATTATGTGACCTCAGCCCAACTGGGGTCTTATATATTTCCTGTGAAATACGTAAGCATCTTTGCCATGACAAGCCTCAGAGTATATGCCCATCTTTAAGATCAGCCATCTGGGCTTGGTGCCTGTGGCTCAAGTGGCTAAGGCACCAGCCACATACACCTGAGCTGGCGGGTGCAAATGCAGCCCAGCCTGCCAAACAACAATGACGGCTGCAACCAAAGTATAGCTGGCATTGTGGCCGGTGCCTGTGGTCCCAGCTACTTGCGAGGCTGAGGCAGGAGACTCACTTGAGCCCAAGAGTTGGAGGTTGCTGTGAGCTGTGATGCCACAGCACTCTACCCAGGGTGACAGCTTGAGGCTCTGTCTCAAAAAAAAAAAGATCAGCCATCTGTGTAAATCCTGGCCCATCAGCATTGACTCAGTTTGATTCTTGACTTTAAATCTCCAGGCAAAGTCAAATACCATGTAATTCTATGCTCTGGCAACAGGTACCAAAAATTAGGATGGAGACCTATCATAGGCTCGAGGAGAGATCTAAGGAAAGTCTACTTTCCATCTTATTGATCACTATTGCTGGGATTCACAGCACATCACCATAACTCTGACTCACAAATCCTCCTCCTAATTATGTCTTCCCTGAATGTTTATAGCCTCAATCTGGATGAAGGCATTAAGGTTCATAAGGCAAGTTCTCGAGTACTTTTTTTATATTCTCATCTTAGTTTGGTACTACACTGTGAAAAAGGATATGTAGATTTCTAGAATTATGGCCAAAAATTGTATTTTAATATCTGTTACATATAGAAATTATTTAGCAAATAATAAGTCACCCACACATCTTAGATATTGGCGATAACAATAATTAATATTACTGTATATTTTCATAAGAGATATTGACAATATTTACATTATAGTAAGACTGTTACAAAGCTATCGTGCCTATGTAATCCCAAGAAATAATATGAAGGCTCGGCGCCTATAGCTCAACTGGCTAAGGCGCCAGCCACATATACCTAAGGTGGCGGGTTCGAATCCCCAGCCCGGACCCGCCAAACAACAATGACGGCTGCAACCAAAAAATAGCCAGGTGTTGTGGCGGGCGCCTGTGGTCCCAGCTACTTGGGAGGTGGAGGCAGGAGACTCGCTATAGCCCAGGAGTTGGAGGTTGCTGTGAGCTATAATGCCACGGCACTCTACCCAGGGGGACAGTTTGAGGCTCTGTCTCAAAAAAAAAAAAGAAATAATATGAAAGTGAATATTATTTCTCACTTGTAGGAGGCTTACAAAATTCAGCACGAAGATCAAAGGTTAATATTCTGACACCTAAGGCACTTTGCCTCAGAGATCTTTGAGGGTTTCTTTTTCTTTTTGAGTGTTTTCCCTAGATCAGAAGTAAAAGGGATTTACTCAATAAGCTTCTAAGCATCACTTGGACCACGGCCTTCCTATCTTACTAAAATAACAATAAACGACAATTTTTATAATAATTTCAATTCTTTAAAGCATTTCAACTTCTATTCCAGGATGTGAAAGTAAAGAGAAATATACACAAGTTTTTTTGTAGTAAAAATAAAAATTATAAGATGCACAAGTATTCCTTTAAAACATGATGGAGAAAGTATTCTAGAATTTACGTAAATTTGCCTTCTTAGCAGCCTACACTTCCTAACTTAGAATTCAGGAGGGCAAAGCAGATATGTAAATAGCATAACTATTTATCTTCTAGGTTCTTTTTTTACTTAAACAGTTCTCTGACCAAGGATACTTTGCTGGCTACTAAGAACTTATTTCCATTTTCATTGCTCTTGGAAGCATGGCTATTGTGTATATGTTAATGAGTACAGTGAGTTAATAAGCATGTGTCATCATATCCTATTAACTATTGATATTGTCACTTTGTAATTTTCTATTGTCAATATTTCAAGAGTTTCTCATTTAATTTGTTGGTTTTCTTTTGGTGGATTTTTGCTGCCAAGAGAATTATGAGACAACGTGAACGGTTATTTAATTCATCACTTGAAATACTGTGTATCTGTAATTGACTATTGAAATTACTCTTTGCTAATAAGCAAATGCTGATACATTTCCTTTTCTTTCTTTGTCAAATGGAAAAAGCACAAGCCTAGAAGCTAAGCATTCTGCCACGTTTGTACCAGCACCACTTTAGTGACAGACATCTTTTGCTAATGTTGTCCTCATGTTATATTTCAACTTGAAGATCAAACTGTAGCATAACAACCCATTGTAGAAATATCAATGTACCAGATAATACATGCCACTGTGAGGGTGGGTCATCTCTGCCTGGGCATGTCTGTCTCACCATTGTGTATCTAGAAAGAAGACACAAATTGTAGTTTTAGGGCTCAAAACTCTATTGTGCTGTCTGAAAAAGAGTTTTGCCCACCCCCACCCCTGCAGAGCATTTTTTTTTAATTAAATCATAACAGTGTACATTAATACTATCATGGGGTACAATGTACTATTTCTGTATACAATTTGAAGTACTTTCATCCAACTGGTTAACATAGCCTTCATGTCTTTTTCTTAGTTATTGTGTTAAGACATTTATATTC
>CAUYTI010138525.1:0-10004 GCA_963575145.1 Galago senegalensis
TGGGAGGTGGAGGCAAGAGACTCGCTTGAGCCCAGGAGTTGGAGGTTGCTGTGAGCTGTAATGCCATGGCACTCTACCCAGGGGGATAGCTTGAGGCTCTGTCTCAAAAAAAAAAAAAATTTAGAATGCACTGATGATTTAAGTAAACTGAGTCTATTCCTAAATAGACAACACCATTTCACCTTTATACAGAATTTGCCATCACAAGTAGGAATATTTTACAGTTCCCACCACTCTCATGGTAAAGTTATTAATTATTGACTTCTAGTGATGTAAGGCCCACAAAGAATTATCTTTATGTGCTAAGGTAGCCAGACGGATTTTTTTTATTTACAACCCCTTATAGTTTGGCAGTGGAAACAATTTTTGAGAGTTTTGTTAGTGTGTGTCTGAGTTTGTGTGTACACACACTGAAAATGCCTTAGAATTGTAGAAAAATTTTATACTTTGTTGGTTTATAGTCAGTCAACACACACGAGTATGGCTGTACTTGCTAAAATATTAACATATCTGTGGATAAATGTCTGCTGTTCTAAGCCTTATGACTATGTTTTTGTGATCCTAGGCCCCCTGGACCTTGCCATGATAACTAAAAGTTTAAAATTTAGCAAAGTAAAACCTGGTGCCTGTTTCTAGTGTAAGGCAGCCTCCAATCTGATTGATGGGTTCCTGTAGTAATGAAGATCTCCAGAGAAGCCAAAACAGAAATAGAACCAATTGGAGGATATGTATGTGTATACTACATGTGGGAAGAGAGAGAACAAGACAAGTTTATTGAGACTAAGTCTTACTCTGTTACCCCAGCTAGAGTGCAGTGGCATCATCATAGCTCATTACAACTTCAAACATCCTGGACTCAAATGATCCTTCTGCCTCAACCTCTAGTAGCTGGAGCTACAGGGGCCAGCCACCATGCCTCCCTAATTTTTTTCTATTTAGAAATGAGGTCTCCCTCTTTCTCAGGCTGTTATCAAACTTCTGAGCTCAAGCACTCTTCCTGCCCCACCCTCCCAGGGTGCTGCAATTACAGGTGTGAGCCACAGCACCTGGCAAAGATTGAGATTTATTATAAGAAATTATCTCATGCACTTGTGGAAACTAAACACACACACACACACACACACACACACACACACACACACACACACCTGTCCTCTGCAAGCTGGAAACCCAAGAGAGCTGGTGGTATAGTTCCAGTATAAGTCTAACAGCCTGAAAAGTAAGAGAAATAATGGTATAATTGTCGGTCCAAATGTAGGGGGAACACTGATGTCCCAACTTAAAAAGAAGCCGAGAGAGTAAATTCTCCCTTGGTCCATTTTTTGTTCTATTTAGGCTTTCAACAGATTAGATAAAATCATAGGGAGGGCAATCTGCTTTGCTTAGTCTGATCCAAATGGTAATCTTACCTGGAATCCCTGTACAGATACATCCAGAAATAATGGGCATCCCAGGGCCCAGTCAAGTTAACAGATAAAATTAACCATCACAGTGCCCTGTTTTATTGATTTTTTAACATTTGGAGAAACTGCTTACTTAAAACACGAATAGAACTGATTGAGAGAGTAGTCAACAATAGGAAAAAATCAGTGGCAAGAAAATTAGGAATAGTCCCAGAAAAGCAGGATAGAGTTAAAAAAAAAAAAAAAAAGCCAGGCTAAGAATGCCCAACATGTATAAAAGACCAGAACTTAGTATATCAAAGCTAGAAGACCAGATGGGAAATAGATTACAGATTATCTCTTATCCAAAATTCTCAGGACCAGAAGTGGTTCAAATTTAGAACCTTTTTTTAGATCAGAATAGATAAGGTATCTTGGGGATGAGAGTCAAATCTAAATATGAAATTCATTTATATTTCAGATACACCATATACCCATAGGCTAAAGGTCATTTTACATAATATTTTTTATATTTTTGTGAATGAAATAAAGTTTGGTAAGTACTTATGTGTGAAAGTTTCAACTTGAGAAGTCATGTCAGTGTTCAACAAGCTTTGGATTTCAGATTTTTGAATTAGGGATTGCAACCTATATAAAGACAATAATATATAGTGACTGTGCTGGAAACGGCAAAGCAGGCACATGAAAACTGAGCTGATTTTGTTGACGATAAACAACACTACTAGTGGGCACTGTGAAAAATTGCTTGTGTGATGCAATATGACTTTGCTGGGAATGGTTTTGTAGGAAAATCTACTCATGTACGACCAGTTCATCTACTTTGTGTTCTAACCAACATTGCCTGTTCCAGAACAGCGATTGGTGCCCACCCCTTGCTGAATGTTCATGGTTGACAGCTTTTCTCTAGTCTGCCAAGATCTTAGTAGGGGAGATACATTTAGACCAACAAATAGTTGGTTGTGTTTGTTCCCAAATCACTTTATGAAAGGTGTGCTTGTAACTTCAAAGGTATAAGCTAAATAAACGTTACATACATCCATAAAATAGGAGTAAGAAATTGAAAAAAAAATTTCTTCTATGAAAATTAAGTTTAAAACTTTAAAAAAAACTTGGTAGAGATGAGTCACTAAAAATTACTATTGAATAATATATGGACAATTGATGTGAAAAGTTGGGGGAGGGGAATCATAGAATTGCTTCTCAAGTATCTTGAAGATCTCAATCCATCTTAAAAAATTAAACTTAAAAATTACAGATAATGTATGATGAAGTAGTTTTTTTAAAAACAGCATGTATTCAATAACTTGACCTACTGCTTTCAAATTACTTTCAAAACTGGTAAATAAATGTTCATTCATTTGTACAATGGTGGACAGATATATATTATGAAGTTGATATTAAAAGTGAAAGGTACATACAATTTCTTTTATAAATAAGTGTTTTAACTGACTTTTAAAATCTGAATTGCATTAAGATTTTTATTTTCTGTATTGGAATCACTTAGAAGTTAAAAATATTATTTTTGTTATTTTTATAAACATTCTATGTAGAACTATTTATACGGCATACAGAATGAAGGACATACTTCCATAAACCTTCCTTGTGTCTCCTTTTCATGAAAATTACCTATGGTTTAAGAAGAGTCAAAACAAAAGTCTGATTCTCTTGCCCTCCCCTTGTGAGAGAAAGGGTGAAAGGGTGACCTGGACCAACACGGCATCATTTTCTGCATTTACTTCTTCCAGAAGATTCTTGCTCTGCACGAGGCAGCAGGAGCATTTGCTCAGAGGGGAGCAAACATGGTGTTCAGGGGTGTGACTCAGGGAGAGTGGAGGCCTTTACTCACCCCTGAGGGACTAAGTGGGGGAACTCTGCCTGTGATGACTGCAAACACAGGCATGTGTGCTGCGGTGAGGGAGGGTTGAACAGTGTACACTGTCATTCAAATCTCGAACAAAATGTAGCTCCTTTATTCCCTAAAACTTACCTCATCTTTCCTTGGAAACCTTATTCCTGCTCGTGGCAGAAAAAATAACTGCACTTGACAATGAAAGGTAAAATATTAGAGTTCAAATTTCTTATCAGGGTGAATTTTCCCTTTCAAGATTTTTACTTTCTGTCCAAACTGGCATCTGAATGTAAAGGGAAGCTATTGCATGTTTATAGCTGGAGAGGAGGGCAGGCTCTTCCTCATGCCACTCTCTGCTCCGTGGTGGCTTTGTTGAATTGCCTTCATCTTACCTTCTTACTGGAAGGTCTGTGCAGGTTTCCTGAGTTGGGGCTGGTCTTGTCTGGGCTGGTGAGCAGTATTGTGCTGGCATTCACAGATTACTGACCATGGTCTGCTTGTCCTATACCTCAGTGCTCCGCTAGGAAACCCTGCTTTCTCCACACCTCCCTGAAGGCTGCAGGATTCTGCGAGGCAGCTCAAGGGCTTTCCCTCAGGGTTTACTCTTTTGCTTAAACACCAACAGTGAACGGGGCAGGGCTTTGACAAGGGCTGCAGTCTCCCTGACTGATGCTGTGGACATACTCTGTTAGCTCCTATGCTCTTGAATCATTCCTATTTTTTATCTCCCCTCTCCTCATCCTAGGGACGTTCACATATGACCTCCTGCCCAACTCCTCCCTTCTGGTTCTGCCCCACGGTGATTAGAAAACTATTTCTGTCAGATGGACTCTTCCCTTACCTCAGAACTTCAATCATCTCTTTACTGTAGCTTATCATAAGTACTTATGTTCACACTCTCATCTTTTTCTCTTGAAATATAAAGCCAAGTTTGGAATTTATTTTTTTAAAACTTTATGTTTCAACGAGCTCTAGATTCTAATGCGATTATTTCACAAAGGATTCAAAACAGACTGCTCTTAGACTCAAATATGAGAAATGGCAGTTTTGATCTATGGGAGATCTATACACTTCTTTTTCCCTGGGACAGTAAAACTGTGGGTTTAACTTTAATTGGTGAAGAGCCGTAAGGAGAGGGGGACAACTGGATTACTGTGAGGGAGACACATCAAGTGCTACAATGGCCATTAGGCAAATCCTTCCCAGGGGAGGTGCAGCCCGCTGCCTTCTTCAAGCCCTGTGGTTTCCATCCAGGCACAGTTCCCCAAAGTCACTCGCTGCTCTGATCCAAGTGGTAGCAACAGCAGATCCCTGGGAAACTGGGTTCCTGCAGGAGCTAAAAGAGTGACTGAAAAAAGTGAGTATTAAAAACATTAAAAGATAGGGTCTGTCAATAGGGTCTACAGTTGGCCGATTGCGAGAGAGGTACCACTTCCGTCAGCTTCTTGTTGTAAGACTGATGACATGGCCCTTGACTCTCAACATCTCCCCGTGCTGATTTCTGCATCTTTCTCAAGAGTCACAGTGTAGGTTCAATAACCTCTTTGTCTCCTTTGCCCATCAAAGTATAGACAAAAAAAGAAACAGAGCCTCAGATATAACAGCTATTTCTTTGGGTCTTTTCCAAAGAGAAAAAATTGACAGAAGCCCTGATCAGCCTCAGGGCTGATCCCTCAACTGCAGACACGAGGGATCCAGCTAGATAATGAGGAACGTTCACTCACATGTCGCCTTAGACTAATAATTATGCCTTTTAAAACATAATTTTACTTCTTTTTGTTTTCTTGCTTATTGTTATGGTTTTGAGTCCTACCAGGACCCTGTGACCAGTGACATTATGTCTCCTGCTTTTGAAGATGCGGCTTGAAAGCAGAGTGCGTCAAGGATATCTTTGCAATTGGTGGGACTACGCCTGTGGTGCATCTTACAAGGGTACATGTGAAATTTACTAGGTGTAGAATATAAATGTCTTAACACAATAACTAAGAAAATGCTGTGAAGGCTGTTTGATGAAAGCATTTCAAATTGTATGTAAAACCAGCACATTGTACCCCATGATTGCATTAATGTACAAAGCTATGATTTAATTTAAAAAAAAAGGAAAAAAATATTTTTGCATATTGGCAGTTGAGTGTGTGAGCTGAATATAAAAGACTGCAAAATGCATCTTTACCTGAAGAAAAATAGTGAAAAGTAAACAGAACTCACATAGAAGTACAAATGTATAAGAAAATTTCTTTTAAAAAGTATTTCCCTAGGCGGCACCTGTGGCTCAAAAGGGTAGGGCACTGGCCCCATATGCCGGAGGTGGTGGGTTCAAACCCAGACCAGGCCAAAAAACTGCAAAAAAAAAAAAAAAAAGAAAGAAAAAAAGTATTTCCCTTATCTGGCACCAACAGGGAAATTTGGGACATATAAAGCCCACGTCCCTGTGGGTTCCCCCCCATCTTGTGTGGTAATATTAATACCAGCTCAAACACATACTCTCATTTCAGCTAACTCTTTTGGCAGGAATATCAAGTAAATGGGAACATTTTCTCAAAACGATTTAGGCATCAGTCTTAGAGTTTTGAAGAGGGAAAAATCAACTTAAGTGCCTTTGTTTATCAAGTTTTTGAAACAACCTATATTCATCATCTGTCAAACCCAGATGTCTCATCTCTGCCCGAGGGAACGTCACAAGCTGCTCTCTCTGCTCATCAAAGGTCATTTTCACTTTCAGGTTCATGATAATTAAGTAATTCTCAACTACATATAACTATACCTGGAGGTTATAAAAACTCTTTTATTTTTTTAAAGATTTTATAGTCAACAATGTTAATATATTAACTAAAGAAGAACATCTAAGGAAATAGGTTTGTAGAGAAGCAAAGCTGAATTGATGTCAGAACCAAACTCTGACTATTGAGAGGACTGCTAATAAAAGAAAGGACTTGGATTTTCTTAGAATAATAGCTAATGTACTTTATTTTAAACCTGGGGCATTTTTAAGGATGAAAGGGGTTTATTAATAACTAGCTCAATGACAGACATTAACCAGGAGTGTCCCAGTCACACCGGGACACACAGTGACTCAGAAGTTATGCTGTAAGAGCTGGTCAATATCAGGAAGAAAACATTTGCTTCATCTCACACATACTCTGCTCTGAAGATTAAAAAACACTGAGGCCCCTTTAGGTTATCCAATAATGACTTATCACAGTATTTTGTAGACAGGGAGGAGTTCCAGTCCCTTGTGGGGGACAGAGGCAGGCGCCTGGTGCAACTGCCACACCAGGGTGAGAAGGGAAGCTCTATCAATCTACCAATCAGAACTGGGTACACCAACTGCAAAAGAATGCCCAGGACTCTCTAGTCACGGGTCAAACAGTACAGGTACATTAGGGTATGGGAGGTTACCTGGAACAGTCTTAAAACTAATTCCATGTCATTAACTTAAATCTACATTGTGATTCATAAGAGCTTTCAGAGAGGCTCAGGGGAAGTCCACATGTGCAGTGCAATGCAGGTCTAATAACTCCTGATGCTGAGGCTTCCACCATGAGGAGTGTCCAATCCAGACACTATAAAACAAGACCCCAGACCATAACTACGACCTTTCCTATTATGACGAGGGTTCTGTTCATCATCTGTGGCAAACCTATCTTGCTCTGTTACCTATATCTTTCTCTTTTCTGTAAACCTATCTTTCACTTCCTCGCTTGCTTTGCATTTGGTGGGTCTGGTTATCGTTTGGCCAAGAGCCCACCAAGAACTGAGGACAAGATTGCCAAACCCAACAGCAGCTCCTCCAGGATACAGCCAGAATGAACGCAGAGTAGATATTGTGAGAGCAAAGATTAATGAACTTCAAGACCTCAGAAGAGAAATTATTCAAAATAAAGCAGAGAAAAATAATTAAAAATACATAAATCAACAATAAAAGAACTATGAGTAAATTTCCAGCTGCCTGATAGATACATATCTATGGTCCTTGAAGGAGAGAGGAGGAAAGAAAAAATATGTGAAGACATATGGTAAAAAATTTTCAAATTTGATAAGAGTTATATAAATTTATGGTTCCAAGAAACTCAATGAATCCAAACACAAGAAAGATAAGGAAAACTACACAAAAGTTCATCATAGTAAAATCGTCCAAAATTTATGGCAAAAAGAAAATTTTGAAAAAACACCAGAAGAGGAAAAAAACATTACTTAAAAAAGAACAAAGATATGAATTACATCAGATTTCTTAACAGAACAATTTGAGTGAAAAGTATGAAAGGAAAAAGAAGTCAATTTATAATTCCATACACAATCAAAATAGTTTTCATAAAATGAAAGTGAAGCTGGGTGTGGTGGCTCACTCCCGTCATCCTAGCACTCTGGGAGGCCAAGGTAGAATAATAACTTGAGCCCAGAAGTTCCAGACCAGCCTGAACAAGAGCCAAACCCCTTCTCTACAAAGAATATAAAAATCAGCTGGGTGCTATGATGGGCACGTGAGCTCTCAGCTACTCAAAAGGCTGAAGCAGGAGGATCCCTTGAGCTCAGGAGTTTGAAGTTGCTGTGAGCTATTATGGTGCCACTGTACCCAGCCATGGTGATAGAGCAAGACTCTGAAAGACAAATGAGCACCTGACCAGATGCTACAAATCACCAGTCACTAGAAAACAGAGGGAAACTCCTAACCATCCAGTAAAATGACCAAAACCAAAGGCTGATTGTACACACGTATATCGAACATTGGTGAAGAAGTAGAGGTACTTTGGCTCTCACAACAGAAAGATAAAATGGAAACTACTCTGGAATGCAATTTGGCAGGTTCTTTAAAAGAGAAACATACATCTACTACATGACCTTATTTTTCTACTCCACGGCATCTACCCAAGACAACAAAAATATGTGCCCATACAAAGACTGGAGCACAAATGTTCGTAGTAGCCTTATTGGTAATAGCTCCAAACTAGAAACAACCCCAAAATCTATCAGCAGATGAATAGATGGATATTTTTACTACTCCACAGTAAATAGAACTGAGCTGTTTATGAACCAAATGAACAGTGAATCTTAACATCATCATGGTAAGTGGAAGGAGTCAGACAGCAGAGAATATGTAATGCGTGAATTCCAGAAAATAAAAACGAATCCGTAGCATCAGGTTATCAGTGTCCATCTGGGGATGGCGGGTTCAGATTGGGGTGCAGGAGTAGAGAGATAGCACAGAAAAGCTTTTAGAGGTGATGGATGTTTTCACCATCTTGATTATGGCAATGTTTTCTCATGTACATACATGTTTGATGCCTGGTTTAATAAAAAACACCTATGCTGTTGGGTATATTCCCAGATGACCAAAAATCGCATTACAACAAAGACATTTGTATCAGAATGTTTATTGCAGCCCAATTCATAATTGCCAGGTCATGGAAGAAGCCAAAGTGCCCATCGATCCACGAATGGATCAACAAACTGGTATATGTACACCATGGAATACTATGCAGCCATAAAGAAAGACGGAGACTTTATGTCCTTCATGTTCACGTGGATGGAGCTGGAAAATGTTCTTCTTAGCAAGTATCACAAGAATGGAAGAAAAAGTATCCAATGTACACATCCCTGTTATGAAACTAATTTATACCTTTTATATGAAAGCTATAACCTAATAACAGCCTAAGAATATGGGGAGAGGGGAGGGAGAGGGGAGGGAGAGAGGAGGGGTGAATGGGTGGAGGGAGTGGGATTGGAGGGATCACTTCTGAGGTTTATCTTACAAGGGTACAAGTGAATCTTTCTAAGATTAGAATGTGAACTTTTTAAAACAATAACTAAGAAAATGACAGGAAGGCTATATGTTAACCAGTTTGATGGAAGTGTTTCGGATTGTGTGTGAAAACCCCACACTGTACCCCAGAAGTGCATTAATGTACATAGTTACAATTCAATTAAAAATAAATAAATTAATTAAATAAACTGTAATGCTAAAATTGAAAAAAAAAAATAGCTGGGCATTGTGGCAGGTGCCTGTGGTCCCAGCTTCTTGGGAGGCTGAGGCAAGAGAATTGCTTAAGCCCAAGAATTTGAGGTTGCTGTGAACTATGATGCCACAACATTCTACCCAGGGTGATAGCTTGAGACTCTGTCTCAAAAATAATATTTTAAAATTTTCTCAGCATTAATTTTTTTTTTTTAGACAGAGTCTCACTTTGTCGTCCTTGGTAGAGTGCTGTGGTGTTACAGCTCATAGCAACCTCAAACTCTTGGGCTCAAGCGATTCTCTTGCTCCAGCCTCGAGTATTATATAAGTCAGTAAATATCAATAGATACACTCCAAGGATTCTTGATGGTTTTAAGAGCATAAAGGTAGTCCTCAGATAAAAGAAGACCTGAAACTAAAATATGTAAGAACTCCTAGTGTAGAAAATAAAATGAACAAAGGAGGAAAATAAGAGAAAAGGTTAAAGAATCAGTCCTGGAAGTTTAACTTTTTTTTTTTTTAATTCCAGAAAAAGAAAAAACGAAGTGGATGGAGGGAGCAAATTCTATCTTTTTATAAATCCCTAGAATTGGAGTTTTTAGATTTAAAATTATCTACATCAAGTGTCCAAACAAATTTTGTTTAAAAACTCATATTGATTCATAATCGCCAGGTCATGGAAGAAGCCCAAATGCCCATCGATCCACGAATGGATCAACAAACTGTGGTATATGTACACAATGGAATACTATGCAGCCATTAAGAAGGATGGAGACTTTACATCCTTCATGTTCACATG
>CAUYTI010138526.1:0-10092 GCA_963575145.1 Galago senegalensis
GGGTTTTCACATGCAATCTGAAACACTTCCATCAAACTGGTCAACATAGCCTTCATGTCATTTTCTTAGTTATTGTGTTAAAATGTTCATATTCTACTCTTAGAAAGATTCACTTGTACCCTTGTAAGATAAACCACAGAAATGATCCCTCCAATCCCCCTCCTTCCACCCATTTCCCCCTCTCCTCTCTCTCCCCCTCCCCGTATTCTTAGGCTGTTATTAGGTTATAGCTTTCATATAAAAGGTATAAATTAATTTCATAATAAGGGTGTGTACATTGGATACTTTTTCTTCCATTCTTGTGATACTTTGCTAAGAAGAACATTTTCCAGCTCCATGCATGTGAACTTGAAGGACGTAAAGTCTCCATCTTTCTTTATGGCTGCATAGTATTCTATGGTGTACATATACCACAGTTTGTTGATCCATTCGTGGATCGATGGGCACTTGGGCTTCTTCCATGACCTGGAAATTATGAATTGGGCTGCAATAAACATTCTGATACAAATATCTTTGTTATAATGCGATTTTTGGTCATCTGGGAATATACCCAACAAAGGAATTGCAGGGTCAAACGGCAGGTCTACTTTTAGTTCTCTAAGTGTTCTCCAGATGTCTTTCCAAAGGGGACGTATTAGTTTGCATTTCCACCAGCAGTGTAGAAGTGTTCCCTTTTCTCCACATCCACACCAGCATCTCTGGTTTTGGGATTTTGTGATATGGGCTAATCTTACTGGAGTTAGGTGATATCTCAAAGTAGTTTTGATTTGCATTTCTCTGATGATTAAGGGTGGTGAGCATTTTTTCATATATCTGTAGGCTGTGCTATATTTTATATCTAAGAGCATTTTCTTATCTACTGGTGTTTTAGAGGATGCCACTTTCTTTATTAGCATCTGCTGCATTTTGCTTCGTGGCTAGGGTAGTGGCCAGTAAGCATCAGAATCCTTAATTACTAGGCCAATGAGGTCTTTAACTGGACACTAAACACAAACATTCATACTTGCTATCTTATTTTTTCTAGTATAATCAGAGAAGATAGCTCAGGTTTTTGTGCAGTGTTAAGTGCTTGGCTTCAGGCAGGCTTACTTCCAGGGCTGGGAAAGAGCTTATATGTGTGTTTACTGTTGTATAAAACAGGTGTGAGCAATTTTCGTTTTTGCAAAAGCCAGAGAATAAAAATTTAGTTGCTGTGGGTCACATATAGTTTCTGTCACATAATTTTTTTTAAAAAAAAATCTTTTAAAAATGCAAAAAAAATATGAAAACAGGTGGCAGGCTGTAGTTTGCCAAGCTCTGCAAAATAGACTTCTGTTCCCAGCCTCAAGTTTCACTGTCACCTTCTGAATCTCAATCCTATCTGAAAATTGAGCCCTCCCCTCTTCTAGCACCCCTTATGGGTTTCAGCCTTTCTGTGAATTCTGGGTATTTTTCTTTGATTTCTTAGTCACGATTCTTCCAAGAATCTGCCAAAAATTCATGTCCATTTGTGGCTCCCCTCTCCATTCTGTTTGTTATTGTGTTGGTACCTGCACCTTCTCATTGCCTCCTGTTCCCAGCATCCACCTCATTTCTTAAAATGCCAGCACCTGTAACTCTTAGCCTGAGGGCTCTGTCTGACTAAGAAGTTTGCTCTAGCTGTCCATAGGGCAGACTGGTGGAGCCAGAGAATGTCTCTTCCAGCCCTCAAGCAATGGCTAATAGGACTTGGTGAGGTAATACCCCCGCTCTCTTGCCCCTCTGTTGGAATAACTCTGAGTTTTGTGTTCTGCACTGGGTTCAGAGTTGCCTGCCTGGATGGAGCTCCAGGTGCTCAGTGGCATCTTGGTGGATACTGAACCCTTTTCTGAATCTCTTCCATTTCATGTCCCACTCCCCCTTTCCCCTGCTCTACTAGTGTTTCCTGAGACAGCCTTTCCGATAACTTGCTTGTGTTGGAATGTTTATCTCAAGGTCTGATGTCTGGGGAGCCCAAATGGAAATATTGTGGGTTAAATTATTTCTCTATTATAATTCTAATGAAATCTCTGGTAGAAGAGCAGATAACTTTTAGTATATTTTTATTATATTAAATTTCAATCCTGTTTACTAAACTACATTTTATATTGAGTATTTACCATGAGCTAGGCATTATTCCTGGGATATAGAATGATAAACTAGACATAAATTCTACCCATTAGTAGAGCAGATAATCTACACTGTAGAAGTGCTTTGTGTATAGTTAAGAGGGGTTCAGATGTATGTGTCATGGGGCTTAGCAGGCTTGAGAAGTTATTTGCGGACAAGTTCTTAGGGATGATTTCAGGAGGAGGTGGCATTTGAGTTGGTAACTGGTAAGTCAGTTTGAAAATAGAATTCTGTTGCTGGGCATTCCTAGGGTAGAAGAGAGAATGAGCACAGTATGCAGGGGCATTTGAAGAGGAATGGTTCATCCAGAAGTCTTCCATCCCTAACTGTGGGAGGACAAAATCAGGTAAAGTACGTATTACGTACATGTGAACTTCCAGATATACACACAGAATTAATCAAAATCTAGGGAATATTGGTATGAATATTGATGGAGATTAGTGATAAATGGTTCATATGATTAAGAGTTTGGATCTGATGTGGGGAGCAAATGGGAGTCATTAGATTTCTCCGTGAAGGGAAATTAAAAACATTTTTATAGGAGAATGTCGTGGCTTAGGATGTTTTGTTCTTAAGAGGTCCTGGTTGGATGGAGATGAGGAAGAGACTATTGTAGGGATGTGGTGAGTTTTCAGTCTGCGTCACTGTGGTGGATCATGGGATTAAGAATAAGGGCTACTCTGAGAAATACGGAGGAAAAATCTGAATTGCCAAGGGCAAAAAAACAGACAGAAGTATAGAAAATGGAAAAGCAGGGAAAAATTCAGAAGAAGAGGTCAAGTTTCTAGAAATCTCACCAAGTGGGAAGGATACCTGAAGGTGTAATAAGAAAAAGGCCTGGGTCTGGGCCAGCTGGAACTGAGATGGTTCGCAGGGAAGGTCATTGGCAAGAAATCTGCTTTGTCTTCTAGTTACTTTCTCACTCTTTCTAACCACTTATGTCCTTCAAGAGAGTTGGCAAAGAATTGTATAAACCTGACGAAGGTTATGCTTTGGGTTTATTTATAACTTTTTGGTACCAGTTCCTTAAAGGGTTTTCAGTGGGAATAATTAAAAAAAAAATAGGAAGTAATAAGTGTTTCATTGATAATAAAGTCTTGAGCTTAATCGAAAGACTTTTGTAGCCATCAAATTATAGATTTAAATTTATTTACTGCTGTGGTCCAAACAATTATTTTGCCGGTTTCCATGTGAAGTCTTCTTGAATGGGAAGAAAGTACAAAACAGAATCTCCTCTCCCACAATGTTAATTTCTTAGGCACCAAGCCATAAATTAGCATTACTAGAGTGGGAAGGACACCCCGTGTCTAGTTACGTGTATTTAACTATGTGCTCAGAAGTCTGTTCTCTTTACTGCAGCTAGAGGGTAGCTACAGCTACACATTAATAAGTTATGAGCTACTATTTCGGAGAAATTGCTCTACCAATAATAAATAGTTTATGTTGTGTTATTCTTCTCTATTGGAAATCTGTATGGAATAAAATTAATTCAGGAAACAACCACCTCAGGAAGCAGGAAAGCTTAATTCATTTCATAACTAGCCTTTGCGCCTTTCTCAAACTTATTAAATAGCATTTAGACTTATTCTAGTATATTAGTTGATTTTTCAGACTCTGCATGTGTTTTCTTAATTTCAAAATATTAGGGGAATGCAAAGATTTTTGCTGCATGGACAGCTTTTACAATGCCTAAGTCAGGGCTATTAGTGTGCACGTCACTTGAATAGTGTTCCTTGTAACTGTTAGTAGGCTTTTACCCCTCCCTCCTTCAGACCCTAATGTTGAGAATTTATTTCATTTCACGCATCCCTTCAAGGTCGTCTCTCACCGTCTTCTTTTTTAGCACCTGGGATAAGTGGTATCACATGTGTTTGAGACTAGTAATTGACCCTGCGGTTCCTTTGCTTCCTTTTGTCATCCAACAACATAGCAACAGGATACCCTATAGGAATTCTGGTGTGTGTGTGGTTTTTAGGTTTATTTTTAAATTAGCCATGACTTGAAAGCCCCTGACACTCTAATGTCACCTTTCTTCTTCCAACCTCAGGTATTCTTTTAGCAAATATGTTATTTGTCAATATGATCACATCTTTGCTCATGATCTACAGCAACCTAATTTGGACATTGCTCTCTGGCTGCTCTCAGATATTTCTGCTTAGCAAATTGTGCAAAAGGTTCTTATGCCAGGGCAGGAGGTAGTCTTCTGGATGACTTCTGAATTTGCATCTCTGAGTGGAGTTGCATGTAGGAAGGTAATGCCTTTTTCTGTTCTACATTTAGTTTTGGAAAAAAGTACAGGTTATCCTAGGGGAAACCAGGGGTACTCAGACACCTGCTGAAGTAGTGTAACTGTCTGAACTCATTCGGTTCTTAGATCACATGGTCATTAGCTGGGCAGCCTGGGCAGTCTACCTGACCGTGTAGACTGAGCCCCCACCCTTCCTTCCAGTTGACATTCCTATCTAGCACTGGGCCCTGCAAGTATGAGGTAGAGACGGAATAACGCTATGTAGTAAATGAAAGTGTGGGATCTGGAGTCAGCCAGTGAAAGCCAGGTTTTCCACTTAAAATTATGTGATCTTGGACAGATTAACACCTGCCCCCTTTTTTCAGTGGCACACATTTTGCCTTTTTTTTTCTTTCACAGTTTTTGGCTGGGGCTGGGTTTGAACCTGCCACCTCCAGCATATGGGGCTGGCGCCCTACCCCTTTGAGCCACAGGTGCCACCCAATCCCCTCCCTTTTTTTGTCTTAACCTTCTCAAAAGTAAAGCATATGTTAGTAATCCCTACACTGTAGAATTATTGAGATTAAGCGAAGGACCTGGAATGTCTTAAATGTTAAATAGCCAACTTTTATTGGCTATAGTCAAAGAAATGCATTGTTGGTTCAACATTTTGAGTGATGTCTTTTTTTTCTATTGTACTCTGTTATTGTTGCAAATAAACTTAATAACACATATATACATTATTTGAATACATATATACATTTGAATGATCATTAAAAGTCTAATTGTACTTTCATACAGGTTTTAATAAAAAGTTTTTAAAGGTGAAAGAAATATTTCCTTTCTAGAAGCATGATTTATTTTCATATTGGTTTTGGACTATTTTGGATGACTGGTACTATTTTTCATGACTTCTAAAAATGATCCTAAGAAAATAACATATTTTATTCTTAGACTCAGTCTTAAATCTTGGAAAAGTAAGGGTATTTTTATTAGTATTGATAGTTTGATTCTACCAAAATGATTTCTGAACCTCATAGAAAAACTTGAGCTGTTACAAGGTGACTGCCACATGTGTATTCTCGTTGTAATGTAACTAGTACTAGGATATATTTTCTGTTCCTTTCAATTTTGCATGAGTTGGTGCTTTAATCCTCAGGCACTGAGTCTCGATAACCTCTGGTGCTGTGGCATTCTGTTTCGCCCCAGTTCACCAGGGCTCCAGCATTGATTTTAGAACTAACTGCCTCATTACTGCATAACTTCAGGTTTCTTGTCATCAACAGATAGCCTGAAGGGGAATGCATGCTATTTAAAGACAGCAGTGTTTTTCTTTTCTATCCTTTTTTACATTTGAATAATACATAAGTGTGAAAAATAGCACCTTCAAGATTAATAAGTTTTGCATGCCAAATAGAATTTCAAAAAGTTTTTCATCTCAAACGCTACTTTATTGCCTATAAAGTTATATCCATATGAGGTAGGGAAAGGATTTCATATTTATTTGGTAGCTTTTCAGTGTCAGGCACTTTGCATACATTGTACTATTTAATTCTCATAATAGTTTCTGCAAGTAAGAATTACTACCCTCACTTTATAGAGAGGGCAAGTGAGAGTCAAATGGCAGTATGATTTGCAGACCCAGTGCATTCGAACCTAGCTTGGATACCCAAGACTGCCCACCTTTTCCACTCTACTGCCTGGAGTGAAGGAGGGAGATATGAGTGTCGTGAAAATGGAAATGGCTATGGCCATCTGGAAGGACAGTTGTGCCAAATTCTAATATGAAAAGTGATGGACTTTGTCACGGCCAAACATTAACATAAAGCTGACCCTCTTCGCAGAATAAAACACTCGTATAAAACATTCAGATGCAGACACATTTTAGTTCTGAGTTTTATTCCCATGCATGAGAGTACAGCATCGACTGTAATTATTACTGCTGCTGTAGTAACTTTGTACATTAATGGCAGTGTGGTGAGGTGAGGGGAATTTTCCACTTTGGCAAGAACTTGATTGTTCTCTCTAGATTTCCCTTAATCTCCTGCTGAGATCTTGTTAAACATTTTGAGGATGAACTAATCAGTGTTTTGCATGTTTTCAATAATATAAATGGCTTTTTTTTTCCAGCATAATTTTATGCGAGAATATTCAGATGAAAATAGATGAAAAGACTCTCTCACCAGCTATGGTCTGGAAACAGGCTGGGTTAGTGATGCTGGTCAGGGGGCAACCTCGGTAAGGTTTAACCTGAGGTAGGGACTTGAGATAGATGTTTGTAATGGGCAACAACTTAGAGAAAATTTCTAATTGTTTATTCTCTTACTCTCAAAATTCCAAGTCACTTGCAAATGCTGAAATTCCTTTTGGAGGTCTTATGTGAGGAAGGCTATTCATTGACAAAACCCTGGTAGACAAAATGATAAGCCTTTGATAGTTCTGTTGATGTATCAACTTCCACTTTGCTCTTCCCTCATTTCACTGAGTCCCTTCAACATATGTTGAGAATGCTTACATTGAAACTACACCCAGAAAGAGAAACAATTCTAATTTTCCTATCAAGTGCTTTTTGGGGTTTAGCATTCATTGATTAAAGTAGTTTTTGTGTTGTTTACAAAAACATTTCACATTGAAAGTGATTGGTATATTACAACTTGTAAGAAGGAGATAGTGTGTATTATGGTGTTATGATGTATTAGGTGGAAATATGTTTTGATGTCATTGATGGCAAGAATCTTTACTGTGTGAATATGTAGAGACAGGGGTAACAAACCAGTCTTTTCTCTTTTTCCTATATGTTACAGGGTGCATATTTTAAACTTCAACAGCATAATTTAGTTTTCACTTTATATTCTCTATTACTAATATGAATCTTCAACTTTTCTGAAGATACTTCTTATGATGTGGTTTTGAAACAGAGTTGGAAATCAGACATCTGTATGAAAACTGAAATAGTCACATCCCTCAACATATAAAGTGGTGGGATAATTGTGTTATTTTCCATTATTATATGGTTCAGAACAATGAGTTCTTGTAAATACAACCATCTCTCTTACATTTGATACCAAGACCATAGATGTAGCTTGTTTTATAGGAGAGACTTATAAATTCCCTCAGAACAGTATAAGACTCTAAATTATTTGTTTAGCTTTTACATAGTTTATTTTAAATTATTGGTTTAATAATTCTGAAGTAATTTTTTGACTATCATTTAAAATAGCATGTAAAAATAAACTTTCTAAATAATATTAAAGATAGTATCTGAAATGGGATGACACAGTAGAAAATTTCATTTAAGATTTTTGTTTTTAAGGCAGGTAGAAAAGATAAACTAGATAAGCTAGGGATTGCATTAAAGTTGTATATTGCTTTGGGTAGTATGGACATTTTAACAATGTTGATTCTTCCCAGCCATGAGCATGGTATATTTTTCCATTTGTTAACATTTTCAGCTATTTCTTTTCTTAGAATTTCATAGTTCTCTTTATAGAGCTCTTTCACGTCCTTTGTTAGGAAACTCCCAAATATTTCATCTTCTTTGGCACTAGGAATGGAATAGACTCCTTGACTGTTTTTTCAGCATGACTATTGTTGGCATATATAAAGACTACAGATTTATGAGTGTTGATTTCGTGACCTGAGACATTGCTGTATTCCTTGATCACTTCTAAGAGTTTTGGAGTAGAATCCCTGGTGTTTTCCAGATACACTATCATATCATCTGCAAAGAGCGAAAGTTTGATCTCTTCTGACCCTATGTAGATACCCTTGATTGCCTTTTCTTGCTGAATTGTGATGGCTTAGACTTCCATTACAATCTTAAAAAACAGTGGAGACAATGGAAAACCTTGCCTGGTTCCTGATCTGAGTGGAAATGATTTCAATTTAACTCTATTCAATATGATATTGGTGGTGGGTTTGCTGTAGATGGCCTCTATCAGTTTAAGAAATGTCCCTTCTATACCCATTTTCTTAAGTGTTCTGATCATGAAAGGATGCTGGATATTATCAAAAGCTTTTTCTGCATCAACTGAGACAATCATATGGTCTTTAATTTTTAATTTGTTTATGTGATGAATTATATTTATAGATTTATGTATACTGAACCAGATTTGAGACCCTGGGATAAAACCCACCTGGTCATGGTGTATAATTTGTTTGATGTGTTGCTGGATTCTATTTGCTGGGATCTTGTTGAATATTTTTGCATCAATATTCATTAGTGATATTGGTCTATAGTTGGGTCTTTTCATGGTTTGGGTATCAAGGTGATGTTTGCTTCATAGAATGTGTTGGGTAGTATTCCTTATTTTTCTATATTTTGAAAAAGGTTGAGTAATATAGGTACTAGTTCCTCTTTAAAGGTTTGGTAGAATTCTGACGTAAAGCCATCTGGTCCTGGGCTTTTCTTTTTAGGGAGATTTTGTATAGTTGATGCTATTTCAGAACTTGATTATAGGCCTGTTTAACATTTCCACTTCTTTCTGGCTAAGTCTAGGAAGGTGGTGTGCTTCCAAGTATTGGTCTATTTCCTTCAGATTTTCATATTTCTGAGAATAGAGTTTCTTGTGATATTCATTAAGGATTTTTTGAATTTCTGAGGAGTCTGTTGTTATTTCATCTTTACCATTTCTGATTGATGAAATTAGAGATTTTACTCTTTTTTTTTTCCTGGATAGGTTAGCCAAAGGTTTATCTATTTTATTGACCATTTCAAAAAACCAACTTTTTGATTTATTGATCTGTTGTATAATCTTTTTATTTTCTTTTTTTTTTTCCTCCTGCTCTAATTTTGGTTATTTCTTTTCTTCTGCTGGTTTGGGATTGGAATGTTCTTCCATTTCCAGCTGCTCGAGATGTCCCATTAAGTTGTTAACTTCCTCTCTTTCTGTTCTTTTGAGGAAGGTTTGCAGTGCTATAAATTTCCCTCCTTTAGAAGGGAATCCTTTGCGGTATCCCAGAGTTTCTGATAATTCATGTCTTCATTGTTGTTTTGTTCCAAAAATTTGGTAATTTCCTTCTTAATCTCATCTATGACCCAGCTATTGTTCAGCATAAGGTTATTTAGTTTCCATGTTTTTGTATGAGTCTGCAGATTCCTGTTTTTATTGAGTTCAACTTTTATTCCATGATGGTCTGAGGAGATGTAAGGAATAATTTCTATTGTTTTAAATTTGCTGAAGTTAGACTTGTGACCTAGGATGTGATCAATTTTGGAGTATGTTCCATGGACTGATGAGAAGAATGTGTATTCAGTTTTGTTAGGCATGTCTGGGAAGTTCTCCTTCTTTATCTCATGAAGAAGAGCATCTGTGCCTTTTGTAGCTGCCTCGTCACCTTCAGGAATTCCTATAAGGTGAATATTAATTTTCATCGAATTATCCCAGAGCTTTCTGAGAGAATGATCCATTTTTGCTCTCCACTTCTCTTCCTTTTTGAATGTTTGGGATTGTTTAAACGCTTTGTCTTCAATGTCAAAAATCCTTTTTCTTCCTGCTCCATTCTATTACTGAGGGGTTCTACTTTATTTCTCAGATCTTTGAGGGCTGCAAATTCTTGTCTCAATATGTCAAAATCTTTGGTGATTTTGGGGTTGAATTCATTGAATTCTTGAGACAACTTTTGAAATGCTCCTTGAATTTCTAATTCCAGCTTTACTTCCATTGTATTAATCTTAATTGAAATCCAAATTCTGAATTTGATTTCTGACATCTCAGTCATTTGTTTATGAATGGGAT
>CAUYTI010138529.1:0-28743 GCA_963575145.1 Galago senegalensis
CAGGCGCCCGCCACAACGCCCGGCTATTTTTTGGTTGCAGCCATCATTGTTGTTTGGCGGGTCCGGGCTGGGGATTCAAACCCGCCACCTTAGGTGTACGTGGCTGGCGCCTTAGCCGGTTGAGCTATAGGCGCCGAGCCGATGTGTAATTTTTTTAATGTGCAGCTGTAATCTATTGGCTAAGATTTTTCCTGTGCATTTTTGCATGGATATTCATTAGTGAAATTGGTCTGTGGCTCTCCCTTTTAGTTGGGTCTTTTCCTGGTTTTGTATCAGGGTCATGAATGCTTCATAGACTGCGTTTGAGAATATTCTTTTCTTCTCAATATTTTGGAAGTTTCTGCAGTATATGTACAGGCTCTTCATTGAAGATTTGATACAATTCAAATGTGAAGCCTTCTGTTCCAGGGATTTTGTTTTTTTATTTTGTAGAAAGTATTTTTTTATTGTTTCTTCAATATCAGTGCTTGATATTGATCTATTCTTCCTGGTTAAGTCTAGGGAAATGGTGTGATTCCAGGTATTGATCCATTTCTTCCACATTGTCACATTTCTGGGCTTACAGTTTCTTGTAGTAGTCAGAGGTAATCTCTTGCATCTGCTGTTATTTCTTCTTTTTCATTGCTGATTGGGGTTATTATAGATTTTACTTTTTGGTTTCCATTTCATCTAGCCAAAGATTTATCATTTTTATTTAACTTTTCAAAGAACAAACTGTTTCATCAATTTTATGAATAATTCTTTTTTGTTCAGTTTCATTTATTTCTTATTTAATTTCAGTTATTGCTTTTCTTATGCTATGTTTGGGATTACATTGTTCTTCCTTTTCCATTTCCTTGAGAAGATTCATTAGGTTGTTGATGTGCTTTCTTTCTTTTTTTTCAGATGTGGGCATCTACATGAGATATATTTTCCTCTTAAACCTTTTTTTGCAATATCCCACAGGTTTTGTGACTTGTGTCTTTGTTGTTATGTTTCAAGAATTTAAGTATTTTCTTCTGTCTCTCTTCCTTGACACAACTGTCATTCAACATAAGGTTGTTTAGTTTCCATGCCTTTGTGTGGTGATGAAAATTTTTGTCGAAGTTGAGTTCCACTTTTATTGCCTTGTCTGAAAAGATGTAAGGTGAAATTTCAATTCTTTTGATTTTGTTGAGGTTAGATTTTTGTTTTAAAATATAATCTATTTTGGAGAATGTTCCATAGGCTGACAAGAAGAACGTATATGCCTTATCTTTGGGATTGTGTGTTGTGTGTACCTATTAAGTCTAGTTGTTCTAAGTTCATGTTTAAGTCCTCATATCTTTGCTTAATTTCTGATTATGGTATCTGTCCACCTCTATAAGAGGGGTGTTAAAGTCCTCTGCTACTATGATATTATAGGATATGTCATTGTTCCAACCAACTAAACTCTGTTGCATAAATCTTGGAGCATTCATGTTGGTGCATAAATATTTAAAATTGAAGTGTCTTCTTCTTGTATTGTTCCCTTAACAAGTATGAAGTGATCATCTTTGTCTTTATTGACTTTGATTGCTTTAAATTCACTTCTATCTGAAAATAAGATTATGACCCTTCCTTTATTTTGATTTCTATTTGCCTGAAATACTTTTTTCCATCCCCTCAACCTAAGTCTTCTTTTTTCCTATAAGGCAAGGTATGTTTCTTGGAGACAGCATATAGATGCTTGTGCTTTTTTATCCAGTCACGCAATCTGTGTCCCTTCAATGGGGAAATCCAGCCATTAACATTTATTGAGAGAATTGATAAGTGTGGTGAAATTCTACTCATTTTATTTTGTGAAAGTCCTTTGCTTAGTTTTATCCCTTTCACCATTGTAAAAGTTAGGTTTTGTTCTTTAGTTTCTGAGTGTTTACTTTGCTGGTGGACCATTGTGATGGTCAGTATGGAGAATAGTTCAGTGTAGAGAACAGGCCCTGTAGAGCTGGTCTTGTTTTAACAAATTTCCTCAATGTTTGCATATTAGCAAAATATTCAATTTCTCCAACAATTCTGAAGCTTTGTTTAACAGGATACAGAATTTTAGGCTGAAAGTTATTCTATTTAAGAAAGTTGAAGTGGGTGACACCTGTGGCCCAAAGGAATAGGGTGCCAGCCCCATATACTGGAGGTGGTAGGGTTAAACCTAGCACTGGCCAAAAAATGCAAAAAAAAAAAAAAAGAAAGAAAGAAAGTTAAAGTTAGATGAACATTCTCTTCTGTCTTTGAAAATATTAGCTTAAAAGTTTATTGTCAACTTGATGGATCTGTCCCTGTAAATCAGTTGGTACTTACTACTAGCTGCTTACAGAATTTTCTCTTTTGTTTTCACTTTGTACAAGTACATTACAATGTGTCTTGGAGATGCTTTGTGTTCAGATATCCCTCTGAAAGGTGTATTTTAGAATCTTTAGCTAAACTTGGGAAATTTTCATTTATACTGTCCTCTTTAAGGGCCTCCATTTCTTTGGGACATTCTTCTTCCCCTTCAGGAATACCTGTAATTTGTATGTTTGAACCCTTCATGAAGTATCATAATCTTTGAGGGACTTTCCTGCTTTCTCTCTTCTTTTCTTCCTCTTTAATTATCTGGGTTAACTCAAGAGCTTTATCTTCTAGCTCTAGATTCTTCTTATCTATGGTCTAACCTGTTATTGATATTTTCTACCACATCTTTAACTTCCCTAATTGACATCATCAATTCTTTAAGCTCTACCATATCCTTCCTATATTCTTCATATCTTTCATTCAATGTTGGTTCTGTTTTTATTTCTTATTAATTCCCTTTATTGTCTTTGGCATACATATTTTAAATTTCCTTTCTTTCTTTTCCATAAATTCTTTATAGGTGAAATTATCTGGAGTAGCTGCCACCCTCATCCCCTGGGGTGGTTGCTGTGTTTTGGTTTTTCATGTTGCCAGAATTTTTCTGTTGGTTCCTCCTCATGTATGTTTTCTTCTTGTTCACTTCATTCCCCTACTTTCTCCTCTCACTACCTTATACACTTTAAATTACCTTGTATCAGACCTCAGGTGTTGAAGTGGCTGTTTTGTATAAGATCACAAGGCAGAGAAGTGTAAAGAGTGAGAAGGCAGAAAGAAAAGAAAAAATTAAATAGAAAAAAAAGAGAGAAGGGGTGTGAAAAAAGAGAAGCAGAGTGACAGGACAAATGGTGATGTTTTCGTAGGGTGCCATGACCACATCCAAAACTTTAGACTTTGGGAATCTGGGTTGGGAAGGTCCTTCCAAGTCAGGAACTCCTTACTTGCCTATGCAAAAGCAATACCCCACCTCTACAAACAATGAATGGATGAAAATAGTGTCACAGTAGGGACCTACCAATACAGTCTTTCCAATAGCCAAAGATAGAAGGACATTATAAACCATGACCTCTTGATCTCCTTTAGTGACACCAATACTGTGACACTCCCCTCAACCAGACCAATGCCATAATCCCCCAGGACTCAGAGAAAACATGAAAAATATATATACAGGAAATTAAAAATATAATTATATAAGATAAGGAGGTAAGAGGAATTATCTTATCTGCAGTATGAGAAAATTTTGTGGTAAGTTGAAAAAAAATAGAAAAATATCTACCAAAAGAGAGAGAAAACGAGAGAAATAAAAAATAAAAGGAGAATAAAAGGTGCTCAAAACCATAACAAAAAAAGAGGAACCTTTCCTAGTAATAAAAGTAAAAATGAAAAAAATAAAAATACAACCAATAGGCAACCCCCCAAAATGTGTATGTAATTATATATATGTGTGTGTAAATATGTACATATATATGTGTGTATAACTACATGTGCAGATGTGCAGATATATATATATATATATATATATATATATATATATATATAAACAATATATTGCCTGGACATCAGGTGGTGCTGTGGTGTCATGAGATTGGGAACACATAGGCTGGTAGAGGGCCAGAAGCCACCCACTAGTTGCTGAAGAATTTGGGTCTTGGCTTCCTGACTTATTTGGCCTTAATCTGGGCCTTGGTGTTTCATCAGAATTCAGTCCCCATGAGATGGGGTCCTAAAGGTCTCACCAGATCCTTTAGGAAGCACATCACAGAGTGCCCACTGGCAAAAATTCCTAGGTGTTCATTGGTCACTCAGTTCACACCAAGGTTGGATGCCCAAACTCAGCATGCACCAGAAGTGGTTGTGCATTAGAAACCTGTGGACTGTTTCTCACACATGGGCTTCCCACAATGGCAACACCCACATAACAGCCAAACCAATGGAAGATCTACCCCACTTGATATTCAATCCTGGATGCTGGACACTGTTTGAACCCACTTACTCATTTAAGCTTTCGAAAGCCACTCCAGTGAGCAAGGTTAGCCCATAATCAAAAACTTGTTTCCAATGGTCTGGGGAAGCTGGCTGGATGTTCCCTGCCTGTTCCCTTAGCACTTAATTTCTGTATTGGTTTTCCTCAGCTCCATATCACCTCACTAAACCCTGCCTCACCATTTATCCTTTCTGTCCCAGAGTGATGTTGTCCCTGGGTGGGTTCCCCAAGCCAGAGGTGGTTGGAATTTTCTTTCCCCTGCCTTGACTTAGGTGGCTACTAAGAAGTTTCCTGTTCTCCATCCCCCCTAATGTCTTATATGTTAAATAATAGAATAATTTTTAATTTCTACTTAGTAGAAATATTGTACTAAAGTAATAATATTGAACTTATAACAGTTACATAAAATAGGTATATGCATTATCTACATTAAAAAAACAAAAATCCTTTACAATTTAAAATTATTTCTGTGACACTCTTAGTATTTTTATCACAGGAATATTTTATTTAAAACTTTTTAAATTTTTAGTTTACTTTTACATAATATTCTAGCATCAATACATTGTTAATAAAAGGTTTTTCTTTTACTTCCTTGATTTTTTATTCAATATGATTTTATTCTTTCTCTGAGTAACATCAAACATTATTACAACCCACTTGAAATATTTTTGCACATGGTAGATTATCAGCATCTTCATTTGTGTATATTCAGACTTTGCAAGCAACATTTTAATTTTTTCCTTCCTTTTCTTTCTCCTCTTCCTCCTACATTTGTTAACTTTCCTTAGCCTTTGCCTTATTTTCTTACTATCTCCACTAACCTATGTTAGGTTAGGGAGTTAGACATGAGCAGGTTGGATGGTGGATGCTATTTTGGTCTGGGTTGGGTCAGGCTGGCCTATGGTTTTGGGGGAACAGGGATAATTGAGACCTTGCAGGTGCAAAGCCTTGTAGATGGGCTGTTAGGGGGAGCTGGTGTTTTGGGGAATTAATTAATGTTTCAGGGACATTCTGACATGAACAGACAGATGTGGTCAATCTGACTTGAGTTGTTTTGGGAACAGTCTGATTGGGACTTTAGGGGAAAGGCTCTCACAGAAAAAAAAAAAAAAAAAGAAAGAAAGAAAAGAAAAAAGAGAGAGAGAGAGAAGCCACAGCTTCCATAGAAGGTTAGAGGGTCTTTGAAGCATGGTACAATTGAGGTAACAGTGTACCTAAGTAAACTACCATTTCTAACATAAAAATCACACCTACCAATGTCAGGACAGTTTACACATACCTGGCAATGCCCAGAAATTGCCTTATATGGAATTCCCCACCTTTTCCCATGAAAATCCATGAATATTCCACCCTCCATTTAACATAAAATTAGAAAATAAGCATGAAAGTAGAAATCTTGTTGAACTCAGTGTTCGTTGAACTTGCAGGGGTTAGCCCATTTCTTCTTTGGAATGCAATGTTCTTTAATACAGCATTTTAACACTTTCCCTGATCACACCTTTCTCTGCTCATTCATTCTGTTGACTGGATACCAGTAACTATTCTTCAGTACTGTAAACTAAGAATCCAGGAACATGGAGAACTGCCATCTCATCCCTCCAGCTGTAACACCTGCATTTTACTACAGTAATGAGTCACACCCTTTATTTGGAATGTGCTGATGATTATCTACATTGTAAACAGCCACAATATATTCTTCAAAAATGAAACAACTATTTGCTGCAATTATCACCAAATTACATATAATATGTGTATAGAAACAAATATTTTTAAAGAGTAACAATTATGAGATCTTCATTTTATGTCACATATTGTATATATTTGGAATTATAATCATTGTTTTGTTTACATTTAAATCACCATTCATTTATGAAAATAGAGTAAATATGGCTTGGACAGAAAATCAGATCTTGAATCAGAAATTAAGATTCTAAGCACAATATATCATTTAACACTATTAAAAATATAATGACATTTTATTTTTGCTTTAAGATGTTAGATTTTGAGGATCAAGTCATAAAAACTATCATCCCCATTTAGATAGGCCCTTTCTCCCCTTGGGGTCATGAAGCAGATGCTCATACTTATCTGCAAGCACACAATCTTCTTCATTCATAGCAATAATAAGCTTTACTCATGGTGCTTAATCAAGACATCATGAAGTTAAGTTTAGAATATTTTAAGATTTATTTCTGAGGATATTTATGGAAAAGCTTAGATATCTTATCATTGAGTAAAGTCAATTTTCAGAGTTTTATTTCCCTTGGTAGAAATTGAATCAGTAAATGCAGCAGACCCATTTTCTATTAAGATTTTGTTAGATATTCTTGCTTAGATCATTATTCCTTTTTCTTCCTTGCTTTCCGTTTTATTCCAGTAAAAGGGATAATGGTAATGAAGAGGGTGAAGAATAGACAGATTTAACTTGGAGTATCAACCTGAGTTACACATTACATTTACCTGAAGGACCTTCATAAAATTTTAAAGACTTGGGGATTTGGGACCGATCGATTTGGGATGGTGGCTACTATTGGTATTTTTAAAGACCTCCAAAGATTTTAATGGTTTAGTGCTTAAGCCATATGACTTCCATTAGGTTAGTGGTTGTGTAGTGATTATCTTAACTTTAAGAGAAAATTTTTCATTTCAGACTAAATGCAAAGTTGGGGGAGAATGCTTTTGTCTCAGGCTGTCTTTCCCCATCCTTCACCCCAAGTTTTGTTTCATTATTTTAAGAAGGATTAAGTATAGCAATGTAATTTGAAAATGTAGCAGCCCTTTCGTAAGCTTGAAGAGTGATATTTCCACCTCCCAACAATGGAAGATTAAGCATGAAGAAATTGGATCCTTTATGAGATTAAATTGATAAATCACTCCTACAAGGTTCTTCAGACATGAGCCATAAATATCCTTTGTATCTGTTATCTGTCACTCAGTATATCCTAAGTGATTTCTTTATAGAGGTGAAATTCAATTTTTAATACTTAATGCAGATATATTAAAATCAATTTTTAAGAACTATATTTAAATCACCATAATATCTTTAGTCTATTGATTTACAAAAATTTAGAATATTATAGTGGTACAAATGTTTTTGTTAAATGGATTGTTTTTATACTGCTTGACTCAAAGTTGTGTGTGCTCATCACCCAAATAGTGTACATTGTACCTCTTATGTATGATTTTATTCATTCCTTTTTTCTTCCCCACTGTTCCATGTCAATTGAATTTTACTTCCATCTGTGCACACAAATGTTGATCTGTTAGTTCAATTTAATAGTGAATTTGTGAGATGTTTATTTTTCCATTCTTGCGATACTTCACTTTGGAGAATGGTCTCTAGTACCATCCATATTGTTGTAAAATGTATTGATTCATTTTTTGCAACTGAGTAGTACTCCATGGCATATGTGCACCACATTTTATTAATCTTCTTATGAATTGATTGGCAGTTAGGCTGATTCCACACCTTTTGATTGTGCATTGTGGTACAATAAATATTCTAGTGTTTGATTAAATTAAAAAGCTTAATTTATCTGTCTAAAATACTTGGTTATTTTTACACCAAGAATGATTTAAATTTTCATAAAACAGAGATGGACAATCTTCATGTATTTATTTACAGTATTTATGATTATGCATTTACTTGTATGCTTATATATTATATATAAAAGTACTACCCATATGTATAATTTTAACACAGAATGTGCTTTAGGGCCTGGTATTTCAAGAATGCTTTGCTATACCAAATCATTCTCTGAAGTGACAACTGTACCAGGTCTTATTGCAATAAGTAATAAGAAGCAATAAAACTTGCTCTAACAAGAAAATTCCATCTCCCAAGAACATTCTTTTAGAGACTCCTGAATATGTTATCTGCCTTGAAAGGATGGTCTCTCTGCATTGCTATTTTCTCCTTTTATATTCAATATTTGATATTTAGCTCAGGTGCAGACTAGAGAAACAATTCTACCTCACACTGCTACCGCCAGTTTTCCTTCAGTGCCCTTCCATTCACAGTAAAGGAAGGTTAGCAGACTCAGGCAAAATTACTTTTAAAGGAAGATCAACACTGCTCCCTCATCTTCATGAGGTCTTCAGCTAGCTTGGCCATGTTCCGAAGAGGAAAGACTCAAGAAGAGGAAATGTTGCTGATAATGAGACTGATACTCTACTTGAAGATGTCAGGTTTTTTTGACTTTTGCCAATGAACACATCACTAGAAGTTAGAGGTAACTTGGTTTCCCTCCAACAATCACATACTGAGAAACATAAATACATAAAAACATAAAGGGTTCTTTTCATTATCAATGTATTATTGCCTAATTACAAATTGAATTATACTCATTAAATGTTGAAAAGTTTCTTAAAAATGTGCATACATTTAACATAAGAAATAAAAAAAAAAAAAACCAGGCAGCACCTGTGGCTCAGTGAGTAGGGCACTGGCCCCATATACTGAGGGTGGTGGGTTCAAAACCAGCCCTGGCCAAACTGTAACAACAACAAAAAATAGTCTGGCATGTGGTGGGCACCTGTAATCCCAGGTATTCAGGAGGCCAAGGCAAGAGAATGGCCTAAGTCCAAGAGTTGGAGGTGGCTCTGAGCTGTGACACCATGGCACTCTACCAAGGGCAACAAAGTGAGACTGTCTCTAAAAAAAAAAAAAAAATCTTTATCATAGTATATTATAAACTAGCAGTGATCTTTATCAAAATTTTATTGATGTGACGATTCATATTAATACTAAGTTTTATATCCATTTTCATTTGGTCATAGACCTGTAAAAACCAAAATTCAAACCCAGAAATTCTTGTGAATTTATACCAACATATCTATGTTAAAAATATATTTAGTTAACCATTCTAAATAAAGCAAGCTGAGTGCCATAGATAATCTAAAACAATGGGAAATTCCATCAATATCAAGTGAAAATTTTGCTGATATGTATCTTTTTCTGAACTCATTAATTTTTTCTTTCATAAATAATGCTCATTATGTACTTGAAGTGAATATGAAAATAATAAACAAGGTAAACATGGTTCCATCTCTCTCACAAGGCTTTACAAAATAGACTAATGTTAAGCACATAAATAAATCATTAAAAGAACAAAAATATTATATGGGGTTTCAACTTTAATATATCTTTCAACTAGCATAATTCTCTACCAAATTGAGAATTACATAATTTTAAAATAATTTAATCAAATATTATTTTGTGTATGTTAATACACATAATGTCTTCTTACTATCCCCAAGGAAGGGTACACATGAGCTCCTAATACACTTTGCAGTTTGTTATAACAAAGGAAGCAGAACATACAAAGTTACATGATATAAAACAACCTCGGTTGTTTACTTAGGGATTAAGATAACTAAAATTTTGTGTGATATTTCTAATTGATGTTAATATAATAAATGTTTGATATTTTAATACAGGCAATTTAAACTTTTAACATCACACCCAGAATTCTAAATATAAATTGTAATAATTTCAAATTAAAATATCAGACTATAAAAAATAATCCTTACTATCAAGATCTATTGTACATGAATTGTTATGTCATTATGTGCTTTGTTTTCTGTGACTAATAAATAATTTATTTAGTCTCTATTATGCACCCTAGGGATAAAAATAAAATATGATCTTTGCCTACAAACTGAGGAGATATATCTAACTGAGAACTAGTCAAGCTAAAAGACTTCTTAAATTTAGGTAGCTACAAGTTTTAGAAACTAATTTTAAATTACAAAAGTAATGAATGTTCCCCTCTAATGAATTAACTTCTTTTCCATCATACATTTATGCCTTCTTGTAGTACCTTCAATTAGTACATAAAATTAGAAAACAATAGTAGTAGAAAAACAAAACTTCCATTAAGTAGCAAACTTTCATCACCATTAAGATAGAAAAATAATTAGCAAGGAAAAAATAAAAACATAAACCATAAAGTGATCAAAGATGTTATCAGTTTGCCAGAGCTGCCATAATAAAGTACGACAGACTGGATGGCTTATACAACAGAAATTTATTTTCTCACAGTTCTGAAGCCCAAGATTAATAATGAAACAAGGTTGGTTTCTTGTGAATCTCCTTATCTTGGCCTCTTTACCCTCTTTGTCTTCCTATGGTCTTTCTTCTGTGAGTGTCTGTTTCCTAATAACATCTCTTTATAAGGACATTGCTTATATTGGATTAGAGCCTACCTTAATGACTTCATTTCACTTTAATGACTTTTTTAAAAGCTCTATCTCTAAATGCAGATACCTTTTGAGGAACTGTGATTTAAACTTCACTGTATGAATTTTAGGGAACCACAATTCAGCCCATATCAGGAGATAAGCTATTTTCTCTAGTTAGAATGTTTAACCCTCCAAACTTCATATTGAAGTGGGATGTCGTATTGGAGGTGGGGGCATTTGGGTCAGGGAAGCAGATGCCTCCTGAATGGGTTGGTGTCATTCTTGTGGTAATGACTGTTTTCTCATGTTACAAGTTCTCACAGAGCTGATTCATGAAAAGAACCTGCTATCTCTTTTCCTCTCTCTGTTTTCGCATGTAATCCCACACACTGCTTCTCCTTCATTTTTTGCCATGCTTGGGAGCAGCCTGAAACTCCCTGCTCTCGCAAATCATGGTGCCATGCTTCTCCTACAGTCTGCTGAATTGTGGGCTGAATAAATTTTGCATCTTTTTGAATCACCCAGCCTCAGGTAATCCTTTATAGCATCACCAGAGGACTAAGACACTTTCTAGCATTAAAATTTGCTCCTATTAATATACTTAAAAGTATAAATATAAATAAAGATCATTGCATGTGTTTTTTAAAGTTTATATACATGTAAACCATGGTCAGAATAGGCTAGATATAATGACAACATCATTTTAGTTTTGTGTTCCACCTTTATATCCTAGGTGCTAAGCCATGTTACATATACTATTGATTTTATTGGTCAAAATAATTTTGCGAATTTGTTCTGTTACCATTCAGAATTTTGAGTATGTTAAGTATACAGATTTTTCGTAACTTTCACAAAATATTATAAATAATAAGAAATGCAGCCAAATTATATATAGGCTCCTATGTCTGAAACCAAGTCCCAGTGAATATTTCTTATAGAATATGCCTATTTGGTAACTCATTGTTTCATATTTTGATTGTGTTTAGAGAACAAGAAATGAAGTATAATTTAACATATAACATTTTTTACCTCTGATTGATGAAAATATTTTCAAGTATTCTTATGACATAAAAAAATTTTTATTGTTCTCTAACATGGAAATGTTTGTTTCCACTATTAATTATACAATGTGACAGCAATGACTAATTCACTAAGTCATATTCTGCATACTACTACAAGATTTAGCTGTCTTGGAATCAGATGACTACTACGAATAGACAGCCTAACTAAAGATAAAACTGCTTACATACATATACTTTTAATATGATGTGGGTTTTTTTTGCAGTTTTTGGCTGGGGCTGGATTTGAACCCACCACCTCCAGCATATGGGGCCAGCGTCTTACTCTTTGAGCCACATGTGCTGCCCTATAATTTTCTTACATATTTACAAAACCCCCAAATATTTGTAGAATTGGAAAATTATTTTAAGATGAACCATTTAAATTCTGGCTACTTTTTTTTTCCTACATAATTCTTTAGACTAGTTGTATCAAACACACTACAAAAAAAATGCAATAGTGACTCTTAGAACCATGGAACTGTGTTTTTCCCCAAGGCCTATAGCATTTAAAAGATATGCTTGGAAATTAAGTATAATTTTCAGATACATACACACACGCACACACACACACACACATATATATATAATATGTATATATTTGAAAACAGTGTAGAGTAAGTGTACTAGAAAAGATATTCCCCTTCTGTTTAATATTATTTATTTTTAAGATCCAGACAAATACTTTGGTGTTGACTTTTTATTTGGTGGAGATATTTTTCATATTTATCTTGTCTGAAAAAGTTTTTGAACAAATGTGAAACACAGAATATTACCTTGTAGTATGGAGAACAATTTTAATTTTCCTTACTAAGGCCAGTTTGGAAATCCGAAGAGTGCTAGAAAATATACAATATTTTAAATAAATCACAATTATTTGAGTTTAGAAATATGAATAGCAATTTTGCAATCAAATCAGATGTCACATTGTGCTAAATATGCAAGAAAAAAATCCATGTACAGATGGTGAAAATCAAATCCATTCTCAACTTCACAAACCAGGTTTATATGATGAAAAATATCAATTCAACAAACTGTCCATCTGCCATATTCAAACATCTTAAAACCAAATAAATCAAATGCAAATATCTGTGTTTAATTGTAAAGAGATGTTAAATTTAAAAAAATTGCAAGACATACATAGGTGAATAAGTCTATAATTCTTTGATATGAACATTGTTATAGTCATTATGAAGATTCATATGTCATTAGATATTTTTAACTGATCTTTATAAATCCATTAAGTAAAATAGAGAAAAACAGTGCAATGAAATAAATAAGTATGTACCTAATTTTTTCTCACTTTGAATTAATTTTATAAAATAAAAATCAAACAAAAACTTAGTATCTAATTTTAGCATATAAAAGACATTGTGGTAATGATGAAATTTTTAGTATGCATTTTTTAACTCATGAATGTGTAATGATAATATTTACAATACAAAATTGGGTAAAATAGAGTGTAAAATATTTGCATAATAAAATCATTTTGAATAAAATAATGTTTTCTAACTACGTTAGCATTCACATGTTCTCATGTCTATCATTGGAATTAGAATAAAATCTAAAGGTAAGTTGCTGGGAGATCTTGGGCAAATCAACTGAAATTTCAATATTTCAATTATTTCTCTTTGTAAATAAGAGAGTTGGATATATTGATGTAGATGACTTCTTGTTTCAAACATCAAAAATGTTTGATCTTGTAAAACTGTACATATGGTACATTAGACCTATGTTTAATTGAAATATATAGTTGTAAGTAGATAAAGAATATAATAATGTCATAGAACTTATCATTTAAATATATTTCATATTTTAAAGGCATGCATCTTTGTTTACACATATGAATCTTCCATTCTGAGTTATAACCTAATTGTATGAAAGTTCCAATTTAGGATTACTAATGTTTTATGTATAACTGATTAAGCTCCATATTTAAATTAAAGCAAAGAAAAACTTGCATAGTGCTTGTAATTATTTATATCAGGTGGCATAATAATGTTACCCTTAGCTGAAGTGACAGATTTAAATTACACCATGATGAAATTTTCAAATTCAATTGCAATTTGATTTCCTCCTTCTTACTCATAACACAAATAAAAATGCCAACTATTAAAAAATTTTAGAATCTTTTCTGCAACAATGGAATAATTCTTTCTTTCTTTCTTTTTGGCCAGAGCTAGGTTTGAACCCGCCACCTCCAGCATATGGGGCCAGCACCCTACTCCTTTGAGCCACAGGCACTGCCCAATGGAATAATTATAAAATCAATGTTTAAGGTAATAACCAATTTAAATATGCCAAAATAGGTATAATATAATGGTAACTAGAAATGTCTAATTGCATAAAATCAAGTCATAATTTTATCACACTACCTTTACAAAACTAAATATTTAAGCATTTTTAATAATAAAACAAAAAAATGGTTTGTTTCCTCAATTAGAGAAAAGTAGAAAAATATTTTCAAATAGAGATTCTCTCACAGATACACATCTGACTGAGGATAATAGCAGCATTTTCAGTAGAGATTTGATGTTGCTGTGAAGAAAGGGAACTCACAAACCAGGGGTAGTAAAATAACTAGGAAGAAATAAAATGAAAAAAATCAATGTAATATTGTAATATTCTTTTGAACAGAAACTAAAATAATCCAATTTTTAAAATGCAAAGTAAAAATTGATGTTTTCCCCAGATAGTTAACACAGAAAATGAAGTAAGGAAGATCCTAGAGGGAGTCCTAGAACTAAACCATCTTCCCCCTAAATACTCTCTAATTTAAACTGTCCTTCTGAATTCTTGTCATTAACATCAGCGTACTTTCTCTTTTGAGGTTTTTAATTAAAATAAATGTTACTGTGTTGTGCATAAAATATGATGACAAGGATGTGGCTGTATAACTTGAAGAGGTCTATTTGACCTCATTTCCTTTAATCCTTCATAGGTGTCAATATGTATTATTATATTTTATGACAGAAGTCAAAACCTTAAAGTAGCACCGCATAAACTAAACTTCAGATGCGAGCAAATCGTGAGATCTTAAGACAATATTATATATAGAAAGAAATGGAATATGCTTTTGAGAACTTAGGTACGAATGTTAACCGAAAATCCACTAAAATGTATGTTCTAAAGTTTTTATTTCAAAATTGTTGTCTGTGTATTTGCATTTTTACTTTGTTTGCCTTCTGTACACTCAGCACATCCCTGTCTCTGTGTGTGTGAGTGTGTGTTTGCGTGAAGGGGAGAGTGAAAGACACTGTTGGCACCAACAGTTGGCACAGATAGAGCAACTGGATCACTAATACATTCATATATTGCTGATGGGAGAGTAAAATGTTTCAATTACTTTAAAAAATATGAAAGTTTGTTTTATGATATTAATAGACATTTATCATATAAATGGACAATTCTACCCTGGTATTTACCTATGAGAAATAAAAACAAACCTTCATAAAAATACTTCACAATGTATTTATTAATAATGGTCCTAAGCCAGAAACAACCCAAATATTTATTAGCAGGTGATACTGTGGTTATACAAATAAAATGGAAAAAAGTAATTGTGCACTATGCCACACCAATGAATTAAATATAATTTATTCTGAATGAAAGAAGCCACACAAAATGTATAAGTCCATTTTTAAGAAATTGTGTGACAGGCAAAAATAATCTATACTGAATCAAATCAAATTGTTTCTTGGGTTAGGTGTTAGGTAATTGCAAAATTTAAATTACAAAAACAGACATAATGAAATTTTCTGTATATGTGGAAGTTTTCTACATCTTGATCATCTTGATTGAGATGGTAATTATGAAGTGAATACATTTTTCAGGAATTGTTTATGGCACATTAATTTTCATGGAAGTCTTTAATATTCAAAAAAGTTCTATGACGTGCAATATATTTTTATGCTGTCTAGAGATGTATCATTTTGAATCATGTGACTGTGACTATACTTTTTTTATTGTTTAATTCAAATACAAAATAAAATCTGTGGAGATCTTAATATAAATATAAAATAAAATACAAATACATATTTAATGTAAATTAATATTTATAATGTATAATAAAATAAATTATTTTTTAAAATATATAAAAGATAAAATAAACATCTGTAGGGAGTATTTTGGGATAGAAAATGCCACTCGAGCATTAATAAGATCTTCACCTTAATATAGTGTGTCACTTACTGCTATTAAAAAATTTTCCCCAAGTAAACTGTTTACCAATTAATAAATAAAACTGTGTTCCAAATCATATTTAACTCAAAATGTTTGAATACTTAAATGTTTACCTACAAATGTGTGCATATATCCTTTGAAACCTCATTGGACATTAATTCTCAGGATTTACATCTATTTTGGATTTAGCCATTTAAATATTTCTGGATTAAAACAATGACAAAATAATCTTTCAAAAATTGTTTCCTTCTAACAAGTAGAAGGAAATATTTCATGTTGTGTCTGTGGCTTAATATTTATCTCTTTCAGTATATTCTTATGTATATGCATCGTATAATCTCTGTACTCTAATATTTTACAACTTGAGTTGTTTGTCCTTAATTCTGTGACAAAGGTTTTACACAAAGCATATTTTTATAACGCTGCACCCCATTCTGTTTATCAAACAAAGCAGTCATCAGTGTAATTGCAAAATATGGCATAGGTGATAAGGAGAATCTCTCTGAGGATCATGGGCAATCTGAAAGAAATATGTGATGTATATGATAAGTTTATACAATCAAAAGTATCAATTGATAAAAAAGAAAAAAGTACTATGTAGACTAATCTAGAGGAAAATACACAAATCTAACAAGAGTGGTTGCTTATGAAGTTTTATGAAGAAATCCATAGGTAAATTCTCCACCCTCAATCTGTGTAAAAATTAGGCAATAACAATTTCTTGACCCAGTTATTTTGTATTAATGCATAATTTCAGATTACACTTGACAGAAAAAAGTGAGGAAGACAAGTGAATCTCGAGGCAATCTAAATGAAAAAGCAGCAGCATTTATGGTTGAAATAGACAGGAAAGTAGGGTGAGAGATCAAATAAAATTTGCAAGATTTCTTGCCTGTTAACAGGATGCTGGCAATATATTCTGCAGATATCAAAGTTTGGCAGTGGAAAAGTACAAAGATGCCTCACTATTTTATATTTAAAGAGGTGAGGTTATATCAGGATTTTAAACATATATTTGACTTTAAATATTATTCAATGACATTTGATATGATGTGCCACTATAATGGAGGAAAATTTTAAAACATATCAATACTTTTGTTTATTAGTTATGACTTGAAAATATTAAAATCTATATTATTTAACTAGGAGATGACATCTTATTATATTCTAATAGTTAATTTTTTAAGAAAAATTTTATATGTAAGTGTTTAGGTAGGAAAATACTTGTATTTAGCAATTTTAAGAGAAAAACTAATTTTATGTTTACATTGAAAGTTTCAAATTCTAACCTACATAGACATATTTAATAATGATACCTAAGTGGTAATATTATTGAAAAATTACTATATGATATACTTTACATAATGAACTATACATGGATTATCATATTTAATACTCATCAAGGTTTTCTCAATTGTTAATCTCAATCTTTACCGTTCATGTTTGAAGGAACCCTTTGGAAAGCATCCTTTGATATAGAATTTGAAATTTTGGTGGTCAGTGTATGTTGTATTTAATTAGTAATTTTAATCTATTCTTTAGAGAGATAAAATTGACATTGCTGAAGTTGTAATACATGAAAAATGCTATGACTTTCTTCTCTAGGGTTCCTGTCCCTACTGCTGGTCTCATCATTTTCAGAGTTCATGTGGCTCATCAAAATTAACGAAGTATAATTATTTTGAGTGTTTGCTATGCCAGAAACTGGGAAACAGTAAGAAGGATAGAAACATACATAAGGCATTTAACTTCACAACTGAAGTTAAGGAGAAAACTCACTAATGCATGAAAAATGATAATTGATGGTTAGGGGCTCGGGATGCCACGTAAGCAGGCACAGGCAGAGAAAATTTTACTGAGTAACTGACATGAGGATTGTTTCCAATGATCCAGAGTCTTTGGGGAGATGAAGATGAGATCGGAAATGGAGATTAAATTATGTGGATGTAAATGATAGCTAGATAGACATAGAGGTATCATCAATTGACAAAAGAACATATGAAAAAGACATCCTAAGTCAGTGCATTTTGTATTTCAAGACATCATTTAAAAAGATACGAAAAATGAAACTATCAGAGAATAAAAGGGAGCTATTTTGTGACAAAAATGTTCCTTTTATGTAAAAAAGGGCCCCTGGTGATCATTACTTGGAGAACTTATATTAAACATGGTAAAAGTGTATCCAAATGTGTTGAGAAAGAATTTGAACAGTGCATATCCATGGTTCACAACTTGCCAACAATTGCACAGATAGTAAGTGGCAGGAACCGTGACTTGAACTCAGGTGGTGTGGCTCATTCTTTCTCCCACTCTCCTACAAAGTTTCATTGATTAGTTTAACATTGTGAAACTTTAGACTTTTAGCCCTGACTTTGAAATAAACAACAACAAAACCCCCACTGGCATTGGATGTAACATTTAGTCTTTATTTACAGATATCAAAAAAGTATGATAAAACAGACATGACTTCATATCACTTGAATTTGCTTTTAATCTCAAAATGTACTCCATACCTAGTTAGCAACTTCCAGACTTTATTTCTTTTTAAAATTTATAATCACTAGTTCTATCTGAAATTCATTTGAGGAATGAAGATGAACTCTAGATGTATTTATTCCTCCATTTAGAGAAATGATTAAGTGCTGGCTATTATTTTAAAACTTTTATTTCATCTCCATATTTTGATGATTCCTACCAAGTTTTTGGTAAATATTAATAAATCTCTATCATAAAACATCACACATAGTTACGCTTCTGTTTAGTGGTCAATATTAGAGCCACCCGACATGCCTATTGCTAAGATTAAGTGCTAACCTGACAGACAAAACTACTAGCTATCATGACCTAGCCTGAATTTCTTAGAATACTGGTGATATTGAACATGCTATTTTTTATTTCTATCTGAATATTTTTACCTGATGTACATGTGCATGAGACACACACATACAATGAGAGAGAATCCTATCACAGTTGGTCATTTTTTTCATGAAAGTTACTTTGGCTTATTCTTGTTAATAAAAACCTATATATTTCCAGTCTTAATTTATATTTTCCTTCCATAAAGCTGCAAAGAGTCTGATGGTTTATTACATGCATTTTAATTTTTATCTGTTTTTAATTACAAACATTTAATTTTTATGTAGACTAGGTAAAATAGATTTTATTTTTTTGACAAAATGCTATTTGTATCTTTTGAGCTTTACTCTAGTAAAAGATTAATTACACTACTATCTGCTGCTGTCTGTCAATTAGATCTCCTTGCTTTATGTCTAAACTGAAGAATAGATCTTTGAGTTCTTCTTCAATAATTAGATTTTATCCAATAGCAACTGTGTTGCCTGTTTCTAGATCTCGTAATATTTTATACAAACTTCATCTTAGCTGCCATCCTGACCTGCCTTCTTTTATTATATAGCCCATCATTTTAGAAGGAGTTCACGGGTAAAAATATGTTTTTTTTGTTGTTGTTGTTGTTTGTTTTCCTTTTTAATGGGGCTGGGTTTGAACTCGCCACCTCCCCTCCGGTATATGGGGCCAGTGCCCGACTCCTTTGAGCCACAGGCACCACCCTGAAAATATATTCTTATTCAGATTTGTAGGAGATAATATTAGTGTTCTTCCTAGATTTCCACTGATCCCTTTTCATATTTTGTTCCTCTGTCTTCTGTACGTTTGCTTCACAGAGCCTCATAGGGGGTTATTTTCAGATGACTATCACAGATTACTCACCATGATTTTTCAGAGAGAAGTCTCTAGGAGTTTAGATCATTAGGGTGAAAGGAGAGAGAAGAACCTTGGCCACTAACTGACTAGTTAGGTAAATGAAAACCCAACTGCCTTGTCTAGAGTTTGAAGAAATTCTAAGCCATAATTTCCACCCAAGAGCTCCACTGAAAGAAAGGTGGAGGATGGGCACTGCCTGGGATGTATACCTTGCTTGGCTTTCTCCATTTTCTCCTACATTCCAATGTGCATGACTTACTTTCCTGGCAAACTTCCAGGTAAATTCTTTTGCTGGGATCTCCTTCTGAGAATCCAAGCTTAACAGAAGAATTTTCCTTTGAATTTTCAGAGAAATGCACATCAATGTTCCACTGTATGTTTGTACGTAGGTCATGTTTACTCTTTTTTATTTGATTTAATTGCTCTTTTTAAGTAATATATACACAAAATTTAGAATTATAGGGACACAAAACATGCATGTTATTAACTTAATTTCCCTCTTCTTCTTTCTAGTTATGACCAATTTTTTTTCAATTTCCCTCTCTCCATATAGAGTATAGTATATGTGAAATATATCTATTATACACGATCACCACACAAACATGGCATACTTTATACATGTATAGTATCCAATTTTGCTTTTTTTCACTTAAGCCTATAGTTTGAAAGTTTATTGCATTACTTAGAAAGCTATTTTTGGTTATTTTAGAAGTAAAATTTATTTTTATAACAATTTTAAGTTTAAAAAACAAATTCAAAGCTAGAACAGAAAGTTTTCTAATAATCCATACCCACATTTCCCTATCATTAATATCTTACATAAGTATGGTAATTTGTTAAAATTAATGAAGTAATACTGATACACTATTACTCAATTTTATTCTTTACTCAGATTTCTTTCATTTATATCTAATTTCATTTTTGTGCTTCCTAATAACCTTCAGGAAACCATAATTCATAGTATTCATGTCTCCTTAGCTAGGTTTCTGTTGGCTTAACAGTTTCTAAGACATTCCTTGTTTTTGATGATCCTGATGATTTGAAGAGGACAGATCAAGCTTTCTGGAGAATATCCTCAAGTGGTATTTCTGTGATGTTTTTCTCATGATTAAACTAGGGTCATAGGTTTTTGAAAGGAAGACCACAGTGGAAAAGTATTCTTTTCATCACTTCATACCAAGTGTATATATTATCCATATGACTTACAGTTGGTGTTGACCTTGAACACCCAGCAGAGATAGTGTCTTTCAGATTTCTCTAATGTAACATTACTCCTTTTTCATCATTTCTATGCTGCACTCTTCAGGAAGAAGCCATAGATTAATTACATTTAAAGGGTAGGAAGCTAGGCTTCCACTGTTTGAGGTCAGAGCATTTACATGAATTACTGGGATTCTTTGCAAGGGAATCTGTCTCTTCCCTCCATTTATCAATTTATTTAATCATTTAGTTATATTACTATAAACTCATGGATATTTATTATGTACTTTATATTATAATCCAATACTGCTTTTTTTTTAATAATTGGGTGCTCATGTTGTTCCAGGTTTCACCTTTGGGAGCTCTGACCACTAGCCCTGTCCCCCTTTAACATTTTGTAATTTGATTTAATTGCTCTTTGATTTTATTTTTCTTTTTTATTCTTTGTTCTTGGCTTTGGTATTTAAACAACTTTTTCATTCCTGGAGTTGAAATACTGATCAGTTTTATCTTGACTATTTCTTATCCAAGCCCCAGAATCAGTCAGTTTACCAAGGAGCCATGACTTCTTTTAATTGATGAATGATATGGTAGAGTAAAGACCAAGATCTGGGAGCTAGGTATGTGTTACTATTAGGATACCATTATTTTAAGGCCATCTCAACTAACAGAGAAAGACAATAATGCTATTTAACATTTCTGTATATACATATCAATCAATATGTACCTATGCAACTATATGTATCTATATGAAGTTAAACATACATTCATACTGATGTCTTCAACTCTAATGCACTATCATATGAGTCATTCAAGCTTTCTCTCCTTCATTCTACAAACTGCACTCCATGAGTAAAAATCCTGCTGCCAATTTATTAGGTGTTTAATTTTAGTGTACATTCAGTCTGTATCAGAATTGTTCAGCTATACCCTCACAAAAATAACTTTAAAAATTGCAATACATGATTCGTATTTTTTTTTTTTTTTGCCTTTGGTTTTTCATATCCAGCTCAACCAAAAAAGTTTGGTTGGGCGGCACCTGTGGCTCAAAGGAGTAGTGTGCCAACCCCATATACCAGAGGTGGTGGGTTCAAACCCAGCTCTGGCCAAAAAACCCGAAAAGTTTGGCAGCACATTTCTCCACCACCCCACTCAGTGAAGTCTTTTCATATGTTTAGGTACTGTTAGCTTGTTTTGTCAGATTCTGTGTTGGTCAAGAATACCTCAACCTTCTAAAACATTTTTATATATTAGGGTATCAGTATCAGAATTGTTAAGCCATACCCTCATAGAAACAACTTTACAAACTGAAATACATGCATAGTACATTTTCTTTTGCCTTCAGTATTTATGCTGTAAATTTGAATGGGTTTGAACAAGTGAACATAGTCATGTATCCACAAATACAGTATAGTACAGAAGGGATTGAACATTGTCTTATACTCCTGTGCTTCACCTCTGCAACCCTCCATCTGCCTCCAATCCCAGGCAACACCGATGCAGTGCACCTCTGTAAGTTGACCACCCAAGGCACTGTAGTGAACTGGTAAACATATGGAGATGGCCAGCATAAGGAACTCAGCCTTCTGTAATGATGCATACATGTGGTGAATGTCAGATCCATGAAAATTAGGTCAACATAAGGATGTGGTTAACTAGGGTGGTGCTACTATACTTTATAATCTCTCTAGTTTTGCCTTTTCTAGAATGTCATATAATTGATTTCTCCCACAGCTTTATTGAAATATAATTTACTAATAAAAATTATATATATTTAAGGTATCTAACATATTTTGTGTGAAATGATTATGTAATCAAAGTAATTAACATATCCATAACCTCACGTAGTTATTTGTATATAGGGATGGGAATAGTTAAGTTATACTCTGTAGGAGAATTTCAAGTATGCAGTGTTATTAACTATAGTCACCATGCTCTATGTTACATCTCATAGGAAGTTATATGACCATAATTAAAGAATATAGACCTTTCAAAATTTATTTATTTATCATTTATTTTATTTTATTTTTTGAGACAGAGTCTCACTTAGTGTCCTGGGGTTGAGTGCTGTGGTGTCATAGCTCATAGCAACATCAGACTCTTGGGCCCAAATGATCTTCTTGTCTCAGCCTCCTGATTAGCTGGGACTATGCGCTCCCTCCATAACATCTGGTTAGTTTTTCCTTTAAGTTTAATTATTTTTTTTTTTTTTTTAGTAGAGAGGGAGTTTTGATTTGCCTAAACTGGTCTTGAACTACTCAGGCTGAATTTGAGCTCAGGGAATCTACTCGTCCCAGCTTCCCAGAGTGTTAGGATTACAGGCATGAGCCAGCATGCTCGGCCAGAATGTAGTTCTTTTAGACTGGCTTCATTGACCTAGCAATGTATATTAGAGATTAGTCTGTATACTTTTGTGGCTTATGACCTCATTTATGTTTATCAAGTAATATTTATTTTAATTTATTTTTATATCAAGTGATATTTCATTGGTTGCATGTATAATAAACCAGACTCTTTACAGCTGTATGTAATTACATTATTTTATTATTTTGCTTATTGCTATTCCTCTGAGAAAAAATTTGGAGTTTTGAACCAGCATTTCATATATGGAATAAATCTAACTTGCTTATGTTATGTAATTATTTTTAAATATTGTTTTTCATTTGCTGATTTTTCCATGTGTGTGTATTTATTTATTTATTATTTATTTATTTTTTATGGAAATGAAGTCTCTTCTCTGTTGCCTCAGTTGTCATGCTTTGGCATGATCATAGCTTACTACAGCCTTGAACTCCAGAGTTAAATTGATCCTCCTGCCTCAGTCACTCCTGTCCCTGGGACTGCTGAGTCAACATGAGTAGCTAATTTTTATTAAATTATTTTTTTCAGAAATAGAATTTTGCTGATATGGTACAGGCTGGTCTCAAATTCCTGACATCAAGTGATCCTCCTGCTAATGCTGTGATGGAAATTTTTGCATGTACCTGAGAGGTATTGCTCTCTATGTTTTTTTCTTATAATACAGGTCTAGTTCAAGTATTAGCATAATGAGACCTCGTAGAATGTTAGAAAGTATTAACTTATGCTTCCATTTTGTGAAAGGTACTGTAGAGAATAGGTATTATGTCTTTATTACATGTTTTGTAGCATACTCCACTGAAATCATCTTGGCCTGATACATTCTATTTTGAAAATTTGGATTCAATACTTTTTAGTGGATACATGCCTAGTCAAGTAATTATTTCTTTCTTTCTTTATTTTTTTGGAGACAGAGTCCCATTTTCTCACCTTTGGTAGAGTGCTGAGTGAGTCATCTTAGCTCACAACAACCTTAAAGTCCTGGACTTAAAATAGTGCTCTTGCCTCAGCCTCTCTGGAATTACAGGCAATGCCCAGCAATTTTTAGACAGGAGGTCTCACTCTTGCTTATGTTGGTCTCAAACCTGTGAGCTAATGCTATCCACCCACCTCCGCCTCCCAAGTGCTGGGATTACAGGTGTGAGCCACTGTGCCTGGCCCTTCAAGTAATTTTTTTTTCTCCTTTTCTGAGTTTTGATGATTTGTGTCTTTCAGGAAATCATTGTTTCATCTATCAAATTTGTGGACATAGATTTGTTCACAGTATACACCTAGTGTCACTTAACCATGGGATCAGTATTGACTGCTCCTCTTTTTCCAATGATAGTTAAAATTTGTGTCTTCCCTCTTTATATCCTGGCTCACCTGGCTAGGAATTTCTCAGTTTTCCTATCTTTGAAAATAATCAAATTTTAGTTTTGTCAATATTCTGCATTGCTTTTCTGTTCATGATTTTAGTAATTTCTGGTCTACTTTTTATTATTTCTTTTCTTCTACTCATTTTATGCTTAAATGCTCTTTTTTTTCTTTATTCTCCTCAGGTGTAAATTTAGATTGTTTTTATCTTTTTTTGTTTTCTAATATATCCATTTAATGCTACAGTTTCTTTCTGTTAGTGCTATCTTTGCTGCATTTTATTTTGTTATACTTTTATTTACTACAATTTTTGTTATTTTTAGTTTTCTTTTGAAACATGTTTGCAATCCATGTGTTGTTTAAAAATGTGTTATTTAGAAATAGGTAGTTTAATCACCAAACACCTGGGGATATTCCAGCTGTATGTCAAATTTTATTTCTAGTTTAATTCCATTGTGATCTGAGAACACACTTTGTATTATTATTGTTTTTTTTACCTTTAAGGTATGTTTTATGAACCAAAATGTGGTTAATTTGGGTGACTATTCCAAGTCAACATGAGAAGATTACTCATTATACTATTGTTGTACGGAGTATTCTCTAAATGTAAATTAGATTAAGGTGATTGATAGTCCAATCAACAATATCCTTATTGATTTTGTACATGCTTAACCGATCAGTTGCTGAAAGAGAATTTCCAAAGTATTCCACTATAATAATGATTTTGTCTATTTTTTCTTAGAGTTCTATAATTTATCACTTAAAAATTATCTAATGATTCTCATTATTCCTGATAATTCTCTTTTTTAAGACTGTTTTGTCTAAAAATAGTATAGTTATTTCACTTTTCACTTGACTACTGATATCATAGTATTTGTCTTTACTTTTAATTTATTTTAGGTTTTATATTTAAATTATGTTTCTTGTAGACAATATAGAGTGGGTTCTTATTTGTTAACCCACTCTGACAATCTTTGTGTTTGAAATTGTATTTATACTAAGGTTATTACATACCATACTGTTACTGTTTCTATTTGTTACACATGTTGTTTTCTTTTATATTTATTTTTTCTGCCTCTTCAGTTTTAATTGATCATTTTACATAATTTGGTTTTTATACACTGTAGGGGACTGTGCTTGTGGAAGCGGCCACTAGCTCTTGAGGGATGTGCTGGGAGTGGGTCAATCTCCTAGCCAGCATGGAGATGTTTGGCTGCCCAGAGACAAGCCCTTAGGCAGCTGCAGGTGTTAATGGGTTAAGATCAGTTGCTCCTTAGCAAGCAGGTGTTATACATTGGACATTTGTAGTGCAGCAGGGTGGGAGTCAAGGCCAGGGAAAAGAAGCCCTTAGCTCTTGTGCATGGGCCCCCACACTTGTTTTATAATGCTTCAATAAAAGGCCATGTCAGAGGTTGCTCAGCATTTGTACCTTCAATCCATGGTCCTGGCTGCTTTTATTGGTGTGGCAACAGGGCACCAACAATACCCTTTTAGTATCATTTATGTATGTTGTTTTATATGTGCTATATAGATGTATATATGCAGTATGTACGTGTGGTGCACAAACACACATATACACACCCTATATTTTGGTATATTGATCTTTATAGATTGATGGTGTGCTCATTGTCAAGTGTTCTATGAATAATGTAGCTCCCAAATCCCATTAGAGTATGCTTCCTTGAGTTATTCCTGGGATCAAATCTTTTAAATCAGTTTCTTTGGAAAACAGATCCTAGTTGAATAATTATGATGATTGATTCATTAAAAAAATGTCGTTGAAGGAGATTAATCACCAATATAAGATTATGTAGTAAAATTAGGGGGCCTACCTGGAAACATAAAATATCTCTTTTTTGGGGGGAGGACAAATATTTGAGGCTCAAGACTAGAACTTAATCATAAAAGTAATAAACCTCCAGAGAAGGTTGAAATTTTAGGCTTAACAAATTTTAATGCCCTGTATAGAAAGAAAGAGGATGCTGAAATTTAAATAGGGATATTTGGGCCAATGCAATTGAAAATCTTAAATTAAACAGGATCTCCGGGTCCTAAGTGACCCCTCCTCTTTTTTAAATGGTAGTATTCTGTCAGGTACCAGCCCTAGCACGATATAGGTTCCCTTCTAGTGACTTGATGGTGCAGGAGGGCATTGGGAAATAGGAAATAATAACAGACAAGAGACAAAGAAATAGTTTTTAAAGCAGTGGGGATTCAGGAGATGGCTGACCTATCTTCATGAGGCTTCCAGGATGTTGTCCCAAATGTCAGTCTAGCTCTGGCTGTATTTATTTCATACACCAGTGTTTCAATCATAAATCTCATGAAGGCAAGGGAAACAATCTCATCTTGGTTCTTGCTGCACTTGCATTATTCTAACTAAACAATTTCTTTCTTTTTTCTTTTTTTTTTTTTTTTGGAGTTTGGCCATGGCTGGGTTTGAACCTGGTACCTTGGGTATATGGGGCCAGCGCCCTACTAATTGAACCACAGATGACATCCCTAACTCAACTATTTCTTTAAATAACTCCATTACCTGTGTAGATTTTCTTGTTACTTGTAGTGTTTTAAGTTATTTATGATCTTAATACAGATTGTGAATAGAGAACCAGTCCAGGAGTAGGATGTCAGAGAAATATCCTAATTACACCAAGCTTGCAAATCACAGAAGTGATTTTTTTAATACTTCAAAAATCTTATGTCCAGATAGACAGACTCCTATCTGGTCAAACCCAGGTGACAGAAGAAAAGAGATGTTTCATCTCTTTATCTAGTCCAGAACAATTTTTGCTGTGTTCAACAAAGTTTAAAAATTCTGCATTCCTAACTCCTTAAAATTACACTCTTGGAACAACTAGGGAGCCATGCCCAAGCAGAAAGCCTCTGCTGCTTGTAGCTGCAGCAATGGCAGAGTACTGTGGGGAAAGGGAGAAATCCCTGCAAGACTGCTCTCAGAATTTAAAAGGGCCAGGTCTGACACAGTGCTCTGCACTAAAAGCAAGGTTCTTCTCCAATCAGTTTTCTCCTTTTCCCATTTTCCTTTTGTCCATCCTCTTTTTATTCCTAATTTAATTCCTAATCTACTGATAACAATTGAACGAATGTTTGATTTCAAGCTTATAAAATCATTATTACTAGTAATATAAGCAAATCAAGATATGACTCTTCCCTGAAATATTTCCACATACACCCTACAGTATTCTGTTCAGCTTTAACCGATTTACTTTTGTTTGTTGCTTTACAAAGCTACCTTCTTGGCTCTCAGAAGAATTCTGCCATAAATTACAATGTATTCATAGAAAGAAAAGTAAGGCTTGGTAAGAGAGGGACAAAGTGGTTGGGTATACACTGAAGATGCTATCAGACCTACCTAAAATTTAGGGGTAGCAGTCAGGAGTTGGAACATGATCAATATGTTAGAACATAAAGGTTCCATAAGAACTTCAGGGTAAAAGGGGAACTATCATTGTTGGGGAGCTGAATGGTGGCAATCTTTTGCAGGACAAAGCTGACAATAAGATTTTCAGTTAAACATCTGAGCTCCCTATCAGCAATTGGGTTTTTGAATCTCAATTAAAAAAATAGAGGCTGTAGGGCAGTACCAAACAACGTCAAGCAAGGTGAGCAATGTTCTTTTAAGGAAACTAAGGTTGGAGAGTCTTATCCAGGGAATCTTGATTGACGTGTATCATGGTGGTAGTTAAAGGATAAGACACTTCAAAATAAAGATAAATGGAGAACCAACAAGTGAAATGTGCATTTTTAAAAAATAAATTAAAGAATAGATAATCATGAGGTTGAAGACAGTTCCCTTGGTAAATTATCATTTTCTTTTGCAGATTCTGTAGCCATCTGCCAATACTTAGACTTAGAACCTGCTGTAACACTTAGCCTGTCTCCTACCATGATGGTTTGTGAAAACTCATAACATGTGACAGGAATAATTTATTTGGAGGTAAATTTTGTTTAGAAGGAAATGTAAGTATACATTCTGTCCTTTTAATGGATGTAGGAAAAGGTATTTACTTGTCACTTCAAGTTAATTTAAGTAACTCTCAGAGAACCATTCATGGATCTTGTCACTGTCCTTTAGAGTGAGGTTGTATTGTGATTGGCACATGGCTCATTTCTGGGTATACTAGGATGAAAGGCTATGGGTGGGAACTACTTTCCTGACTAAAAAATGAAGAAATATGGGTGGCGCCTGTGGCTCAAAGGAGTAGGATGCTGGCCCCATATACCAGAGGTGGTGGGTTCAAACCCAGTCCTGGACAAAAACTGCAAAAAAAAAAAAAAAAAAAAAAAAAAAAAAAAAAAAAAAACCACGGACAAAAAAAAAAACAAGACTCACCCCCACGAAATAAGTGGGTTTGT